>JADLZN010010119.1:0-268589 GCA_018155175.1 Sinocyclocheilus anophthalmus
CAGTGACAGACTGTCTGGACTGGATGAAAGGTGTGCATATGTGTGTGTATGCATGTAACCGAATCCTGTAACCAGAGTGTCTGCAGTCAGACAGCGTTTTACACCCCTCAGTCCCGATACGCAATCCCACACCCCCCATAGCGGCCTCAGAGGAAGCTTTAACCACTCCATATCCAAACGGGACACACCAATAAAACGCTCTAATGCATGGTGTAACTCGCCACGCTAGGGACCATCCTGCTGGCGTGCAAGATCCACATATCAAGCAAAACCATGGGTCTGGAAAACCAATCTCCATGCGTTTCCCGGACCACCCACCACCGCTCGCTGATGATTACAAACACGATCGTCGGTTACATCCATCCCCCAACACGTGGCCAATTTTGTTGGGGACAAAACTTGACCTTGTTGCAAACGGAGTATATTATTTGGGTCGGACACTTCAGTGGACGTTTCATCATTGAGATGTGTTTACAAAAAACAATACATTCTGGATTGCTTGTATCAAAGGGGCTGGCCACTCGAGGGATCTGACGTACTTCGAATCCTGGCACATTTGGACCCCTGTGCCTCGGACTTGATGAATGTATAACATGTGCCTGATTGGACTATTCGTTTAAACGACGCATATGTATTTCAGAGCATTCGCATGGTGTTTGAGGAAATCGAGTGGTATTTTCGTAATGTGATCCTCAACGTTGATGTCAGAGGCTCTGACTGCATAAGAGGAGGTGTGCAAATAATGGCATTTCATAGGAAATCCAATAATGTTAACTGCGGCATGCTGAGTGAATTACAGAAATGTCAGTGTATTTCCTTTGGAAACAAAGAGAGAGTATGTCTGTGAGAGACTGTAATGTCCTATATCTGGCACAAAACGGGACCTAAAACTCCTTTTGAAGTTCATTATTTAAATCAACCTTTAATCAACCTCAGAATGGTCAAACTAAATAATTACATTACCGTTCAAAGGTTTGGAGTTCTTACTTTCTCTTATTTATTCTAGTCTGTACTGCCTTGTCGACCTCCTCCGAGTTCACCAAAAGAGAGAGAGGTCATCACAGGACCACATGGCCAACAGGTCTGCGGACCAGGAATGGGCTGGATAAGATACAATACCTGTCTTAAAGCACATACTTTACAACAGCAGCGAGTGGGCCACTCTCAATAATATCCAAACACCCAGGGTACCATAGACATACCCGGGTCATGCAACAATGATCCGGAAGGTCCTGCAAAGGTGTTCTGGTGGGCCCTTCCAAGGCATCTTGGAGTGGGAATGTGCAATGCTCAACATTCCAGTGAACTGGGCTATTAGCCGGAAATCATGTAAACCAGTCAACTGCCCCCTCTCAAACAAAATAAGTTAACTGGACTACTCTTTTCTTTCCATATGATAAAGATATTATTCCTGTAATGCTTTCACAATTGAAACATTCCGGATATTAAATAAAAATATGCGGTGTGAATTGTTATTATGTTGGATTTTGATGTCTATTTACGTGTATTTATTTTTGTCGTCTGTGTGTTCTTATGTTACGTAGCTTGTTGCTTGTTTAATTTTTCTCCGTATAATTCTCTTACTTCACTCTTCTTTTTGTACTATAGCCAAATCTGCCGCCAATTGCATCTCCAAGGGATCTGTTGTTTGTTTTTTACTGGCTTGATTGTCTTGTCTGATTGTGTTGTTACAATATAATAAAAACAACTAAGTTTGGAGTTAGAGCACCCCCCCACATTTTGTGTGGCACTCTTTTGTGAAAACATCCTAATTACTTTACTCGAGTGAGCATAAATTTAATTCAAACCCAGTATTAGTATCCTAACCATTACAGCTAATTAGTAATCCCAACAATGTCACAATACAGGACAGGCAAACATTTTACAAATGATTCTATGCCCGTTCTTTTGCCTTTCCATTCATTTTTATACTTTTAAGATTAGTCTTGAAACATACTTCTCATGGCATTGCTATGCACAAAACATATTTAGCAAAACGATGAACACCACTATCATATTCCACTCCTAGACCACGGTGATTTGGTGTTGAAGCGATCTATGTTGCACTGTATTGTGCCTGCAGTAATGGTGATGAAATTCTAGCTTTATTCATCACAGAAAACCTTCATACAATTCCCCTTGTGAAAAGGTATCCTCATCTATTCTGCTTGAAAAACAAGCTATTTTAAATACACTTAAAAATGCTAATGGTAATACCTTCATTCAATATTACATTTTTTTACTGTATTTTTGATCAATAAATACAGCTGTGATGAGTACGAAACATCTATCAAAAACATTTAAAACATCTTACCGACCACAAATCTTTTAACATTCTACTTGATGTTGCATTCACTTTATAGTAAAGTTTGCAACAGTTTCAATCCTGTTACCAAATTTAACTAGGTTGCATAGCAAACAATGTCTAAACACAGTTTACAAATACATTTTTTTAACAGTAAACTTAGATGTTGTAGTTAAATAAACATAAAAATAAATAGACAAACTTCCTAGGGAAAAAAACGAGGTTAATTAGTTTGGGACTAAATACTGGTTTAAAGATGTGAATAAACACATATTTTCAATAAAAAAAAAATTAAAACATTTTTTTATTTTATTCCCTATAAAGTGTCATGGGTGATCTTAACTTGTGTAAAAATTCAAGTGAATGGAATAAGATTAATAAAATAACTTAAATAAAGTTACTTCTTTGGTGTCAAATTGAGGATTAATTTTTCAAACATGAGAAAAATCCTGTGGTAACAGGATGGGATACAAAACCGTGGGACACAAATAAAGTTAAATTAAATTTTTCGTTTTTTTTTATTTTCTTTTGGTGAAATGTAAATTGTTTTGGTTGATTGCAAAAAAGATTATTATGGCATTATTGCATGATTTTAACTTTAACTTTAATGTACTGACTTTAGCTGGCACTAAAGTGAAAAACATTCACGACGGATAATACATTCCTAGAATGCTCTGTGCAGGACAGAGTTCTTTAAATGCCAACTCTGCAGGTTACATTTCTTCCTGAAGTCCTACGACTCCCGTACCAGAAGCTCTTTAAAAGGAGGGGAAAGTCATCCAATTCATTGCGATCTGAGTTTACAGGCACCCTCACACATTTTTACAACATGGCAAACAGACAGTAAACACCAGGTAATGCAATTTAACACATGATTAGGACAGAGCTAATTAGACTGTAGATAATAAAACTAATAGGGGAGTCGTAAAAGGCGAACGAAGTGCCTAAAACAAAAGAGCCAGCCATTCCTGCAGCCTGGTCTTCTCTCCCTATACACTTTCGCCTGTCTTCCTTTCTTCTTTGCTTCTATCAGAGGTCAGGGGATTAATGGCGGACCTTGTGGCCTTCTGCAGCCTCTGAAAACATTTTCTTGCCCACTGGCTTCTTATAAATCAACGCACTGTCTTTTCATCCTGCAAATCTCATTTCAAAGTCTCATCACGTTATACTCGCAAGGTTACACGTCTGGAGTCCAGAGTTACAGGGACTGCATGAATAAAAGAGGGAATCTCAAGATCTCGGAGAAAAATATATTTACGACGTGCCTACTTTGAATAGGAAGCCTTGATGTTAAGCAGAGCTATTTTATTCAAGGTTTACATCCTGTTCCAGAAATCAAGTACTTGTCGGTATGGAGATTGCCTTTATGAATGCAAACATAAAAATGTTTGCATTCCCGATAATTGCAATCACACATGATTTATGTAAATGAATAAATCTGTATGCATTTCTAAACGACCAGATCACAAGTTTATTCTGTTCAACCTAAAATGAAAATGCTGTCATCATTTATTCGCAACATGTGTCATGTCATTTCAAACCTGCAACTTTCTTCTGTGGAAAACAAAAGCAGAAATTGTGAAGAATGTTCCTTGCTGCTCTTTTCTCAAGGACTAGGGCTGTCGGGTGTCAAAACGTTAAAAAAAACAATACAAAAGATAA
The DNA here is from genome assembly GCA_018155175.1 of Sinocyclocheilus anophthalmus. Taxonomy (NCBI): domain Eukaryota; kingdom Metazoa; phylum Chordata; class Actinopteri; order Cypriniformes; family Cyprinidae; genus Sinocyclocheilus; species Sinocyclocheilus anophthalmus. Next base: position 3,968 of record JADLZN010010119.1, read on the forward strand.
ACTCAAATTATATATTATATATATATAGCAGTTTAATAAAAGGGTCCCCATATAGCTAATGCATAATATTTCAAGTCCTAGCAACGCTTGGAGGTTGTGTAACAGAAGCAAATTTTGTGATTTGTAACATACTAAAAATTAACGTGTAAATGTAAAGTAATAAAAATCTGCCCGCCACTATAGTTTATAATATAGTACAACAGGCATGTGCAAAAAGGTCACCCCCCCCCCCCCCTTCTGAATAATTGATGTTTAAAAAATTATTTTTTTATTTGTATTTAGTGTTTACAGTTAATAAGCTCCCATCTCTCTCTTTTTTTGGCCATTTGGGCTGATGCACTTTCATTTTACCGATTAAAAATAGCCTAAACATTCTCTACTCGTTGGCGGCCCTAAGCGTTTGGGTCGGTACAATTTTTTAAAAGTTTTTGAAAGAAAGTTAGTATGCTCAAAAGGGTGCGTTTTATTTGAATCCAAAAAATACAGTAAATAATTAATGTCGTGATATATTCTTACAATTTAAAATAACCGTTTTATATTTTAAAATGTAATTTATTCCTGCTGCAACAGAGGATTTTTCAGCCACCATCCTCCTCAGGCTCTCAGTGTAACCACAGACACCTTCAGAAATTCACACTCGTGAATGGCGATCTCGTTTGTAATTTGTGCTCAAAAAATCATTTCTTCTTATCATTGTTGAATCATCAATCTTTGAAAAAAATAAAAAATGTCAAAAGCATTTATTTGAAACCAAAATCTTTTGTTTTCAACTACATCCTTGCTGAATAAAACTCTCGTTATTTCTTTAAAAAAAAAACTTTAGAATAGCAGAATTTAAAAAAAAAATTATATTCTGGCCAATTAAATTGATCACACATCTGCATATATCAACTTTCGTTTTCAGTTTCTAAAACTGAAAAATAAATGTCATGATGACACTGACAATACCATCATCGATTTTGCTGTATGATTTGGCTGCGTTCTCCTCCTGTCTAATCTATGCACATGAGAGTAGAGGAAGATGTGATAGGACCACGCAGAGAGAGTTTCCTTCTCCAATCAGAAAATGCAAAGGGTATATTAATCTGACATATAAAACCTGTCATGCATGTCTGAAAACTTCCTGCGGCACGTACATCTCCGAAATACCAACGACAAAGGGCTGCCCACATCTCTCTAAAAAAGAAATACTGAAATATCACACATGGATCCTGACAACATTAGGGCAACTCATCAAGATCCTTGTCCTAAGACATACCAGACACACACACACACACACACACACACAAAAAAGCCTGTTGTTTGCTTTAGCAGCAGGAGTGTGTGACACCTCGGTCGTAATCCGCGTTAACCCCTGGTGCACTCGTTGTTCACAGGCGTTTCATGATGTCTGAAAGATGAGAGGGGGTCCCAGACAGACAGAAAAACATTCTCAAATTGCTCCCCTCATGCCATAAGATAAGTCTGATAAGGTGCTATAACTGATTGGCGAAATGAACCCCTGCTTAGAAAACACAATCTCATCCTCAGTCTACAGGAGCAATGATGTGCTGCTCTGTGCAAGCCAAGACACAAAATTAAGCAGAAAACAACTGTTTACATTGATAATAATAATAAAAACTGTTTCTCAAGCAGCAAATCAGCATATTAGAATGATTTCTGAAGGATCATGTGACAATGAAGACTGGAGTAATGGCCACTGAAGATACAATTTTGTATCCCAAGAATACATTACTTTTAAAATGTATTAAAATAGGAAACAGTCATTTTAAATTATAATAATATTTCACATTTTCATTTACACTGATTTTAATTCTATAACCGAAGCACGGTGGAGAGATCCTTCAAAACAAACATTAAAAAAAAAAAAAAAAACTTTAAACTGGCGGGATATATAAATCTAAACTATGTTCAAACATTGGGGGTCAGTCGATTTTTTAGTTTTTTTAAAAGAGTGCTTCTGTCATCAGGCCTGGCATTGCTAAAAATTCCATACATCATTATAATATTGTTAAATATTATTGCAATTTAAAATAATGTTTTTTTTATTTTAATGTACTTTAAAATATGATTTATTCCTGTGGTGGCAAGCCTTAACTTTTCATCAGGCATTACTGTAGTCTTCAGTGTCACATGAACCTTCAAAAATCATCCTATTATGCTGACCTATCTGCAATGTTGGAAACAGTTGTACGCTTAATATTTTGTGAACCTGTGTACTTTTTTCAGGATTATTGTTTAATAACAAAGTAAAAACTTATTAATTTCCCACCAGATTCTGGTAACAATATACACTTGCCATTCAACAGTGTGGGTCAGTATGGTTTTTCTTTTTTGAAGAATGATACTTTAAATTTAGCACGGCTCTTAAATTTATTCAAAACGTAATCCGTATTAGGTGTCTGTTATAAAAGATTTCTATTTTGGGATCATGTGACACTGAAGATTGTAGTAATGGCTGATGAAAATTCAGACTAACCACCTCAGGAATAAATTATATTTTATATAGGGATGGTAATGTTAACGCAAAATTACTGAAGCACGATTCTATCCAACTTCTGCTAAACTCGGAAAGAGTTAATCCAGTCGCGAATGCATTCCTACATCAGACAACTCCACAATGTAATGTGAAGAAAAACCAGGTTGATCACCTCCGCGGGCCGAGGCACAGAGACTCGGTGCGTTCATGCCGCTCATTCGTGCGTTTTCATTTAAAACAGAAGCTCGGTCCATTCGTCATTGTTCCGCGTGGGTGAATCAGACTGAAACACCCACCTCCTCCTCCTGTATTGCTCACCTAATGCTACGCAAAGTACGTTTCTCGGTGGGTCCCGCCCCCCCACCCGCACAACTCACTAGAGCCATATTGTGGTACTACGGCGGCACTAGGTGTATTTTAGCACCGCGGATTGCCGGTGATCGTCCAACGTACGTCTGACTTCTTACCGCGACACACTCTGGTGACTTAAGTGCTATGGACGTCCCTCTTTGCATCATCCTGTTCTTGGTTATGTTGATGACCCGCTTTATATCTACAAGCTGTTAGTCAGTTGTCCAAACTACACGGTATACCATGTTTTGATTGTCCTGTACTCGTTGCTTTTGTTATATTCCACTTCTCTTTTGTTATATGACTCCGTTGTATACGCAGTGAGTATATGACATTGTTCTAGGCCGCAACGGCTTCGCTTAGGATGCTTTTTTGGCCTTTCTTCTATGTGGTGTACCGTCGGTATCGCCACTTGCCTACAATTATTGATCCTTCTATCTCTCTGGGTTCCTTTGGTGGTTTTCGGTGTCCACAGTTGTCCTTCGCCTTGGCACCTAGTTTCTATTCATTCAAAATTATCCCTTAGACCAAAAAACGCTTGTCACCGCACAAGACGCTTTGATACGTATCCCCTCAACACCTCTTTTGGTTACACTTTGTTGGTGCGTCATATAGCACACGTCTGAGCCAAATTGAGTTGGGATTTATATATTCTTTTGGTGCCACTTGCCTTATCTTTCCACTAGGGTGGTTGACACCTTCTTTTCTACTATAATGGTCCCAGCCCCATTTATTTGTGTTCAACGTATTATTTCCCCATCTTATACACATACACAAAAATAAACACACGTGCAGTGGCTGTTCTGTATGAGAAAAGCAAACGTCTCCTCCTCGTGCTCTTGAGATCTGAACATGGCATGTCCGCACATCTGACCAGCTGTCACTGAAAGCACACTGCACCTAAGTAATGACATAATTTGCCGGCCGAAGGACATCCTTACCACCTCAGTGTTGTCAAATACATATTTTTCCGAATGAAAAATAAACACCATATTGGGATAGTATTTTTCTACTACTTTGGTTTTAATACACAACAATAAGTTCATTGTTCTTGCTATGCTTCAATGACCCGCCTGACAGGTTTGCTTTCCCTCAGGAGAAGCGTTCTGCCAGATGATTAATGTCGAGCAGCTCCTTAACCCCACACGACGCGCGTAACATATAAGTTAAGAGGGATCTTAATCACCCCCTGGTTTTGCACTAAAGTACCCTAAGAAAGCGACAAAGGATAGGTGGGAATCCTCAAAATGTCAGAATGTGTGCTCATGAATGAGTCTTCGGTGCTGCTGTGCAGCCCACTCGAGAACATGGACCAAGAGACTATTCAGGCTGTAGACTGAAACCAGTCATTCCCCAAGGGCTGTAATGTAGTTTAATAAAGATCCCTTCTTTCACCTTCAGAATTCAGACGGTGCTGCATTCGCAGTTCTATAGGCAAACCATGAGAAAAAGGATTTCATGATAGGAAAAATCCTTACAAAAGGATAAACTATGTGGCATGCTCTCATTAATACAATACTGGTCTAGTCATTAACAATTTAAAGAACTTTCAACGCATTTATGTATTTATTATGTCCATGGCATTATTTGTTTTTTTTTTTGTACTTTATTTTTTTCCCCTCCTTTTTTTCAAACAAAATACAGAACACCACCAACCGTGACTACATTCGAATACGATGAATGCCTACATCACATTAACTCGTGCTGTCTACTTACACGAATTGGTCTCCAAATAAATTTTTCACCTTATTGTTACCTGATCATCATGAGTTATCCAGGTCTGAATCAGGAGTCTGCCCCATAATAAAGTCTATGCTTAAGCCGGTTACATTCATGATGCATCAGTGCAGTTACGTCATTACAGAGTCATTACAATGCATCCTCAGGTCCCCTTTTGGGGGGGGGGTGCTTAAACTCATTAAATGCCCGAACCGCGGTAGCGAGGGAAGGCGCAGAAAAGAGAAACCACACCCAAAAAAAAACAAAAACACACAGATCTCAAATTCTTTTCTTTTATTCAGACCACCGCCCCACAGTATGATGAGATTTTTCGGTAGATGTTGTATACCGGGGAAAGGGTCAGCACTTCCATACTTGTAGACGTCATGTACAATTTCTTGCCATTCACATCCAGATGGGGGATCTTCCTTAAGCAATTTCCTTGTAATGGCCTTCTTACTGGTTTCTAATAATATATTAAAGAGGTATATATCCTTTTTTGTTATTTTTGAAGAGGACAGTCCCAGGTGCATTGTTCTAAAGTCACATTCAAGATTCAATCCCATTATTGCGTTTATCTCTCTATTCAAATCCTGCCAGTAAGTATGAATGATATTACAGTCCCAGAAAATGTGAAAATGGTCAGCCGATACATTTCCGCATTTTCTCCAGCATTCACCAGCTTTTGGATTCCCAGATTGCAAATATTTTATTTCAGGGGTTATGAAAAACCTTATTATATTTTTCCAAGTGAACTCCCTCCATGAATCTGAATTAGTTGTGGTCATCTGGGTTCTCAACATAGATAACCATTCTTCCTCTGTTATACTTATATTGGCTTCCTTTTCCAATTTTTGTTTCACATACATTGTTGAGTGTTTTTTTGTTGACATTAAACAGGAATAAATTCTTGATACAAGTTTATTATTCATCTTTTTTTTTTATAAGTATCTACAAATATCTGAACTATCGTTGATCCTATATCTTCTGAATCTCTTATATTCTTATTAAAATAATGTCTAACTTGAAGATAACGGAAAAAGTCTTGTTTATCTAAGTTGTATTTATGAGAAAGTTGTTGGAAACTCTCTAGTCCACTCTCGGTAGAAATAAGACAGAAGGATGTTATACATTGTAAACTCCATTGCTTAAACCTTAGATCCAGTCATGGTCATGATGTAAGTCATGTTCCACCCATCTTAGTATCCTTCCTTGTCTTTCAATTTTAGGATTTCTTAATTCTTTATACCAAATTTCCAATGGAATCTTTGTCCAACAGTTCAATTTATGTGACTGTGTCTGCTGCAAGTTTCTATCTCCTAGTAACGCTTGAAGGGGTAATTCAAGTTGTGACTGTTCAAAGTCCTTCCACTTTGCACAATATTCATCGTTACACCAGCAAGCCAAGTGTCTTAGCTGTGCTGCCTTATAGTAATCGTCTAATGATGGCAGACCTCTCCCCCCCTTATCCTTAGGAAGTTGTAGAGTGTTAAATCGCACTCTTGGCCGCCCACTCTTCCAAATGAAGCGTGATATTAGTTTTTTCCATTCATCAAATTGCCTTTTTGGTATTTCTATTGGTAAAGCTTGAAAAAGAAAAAGTAATCGTGGCAATATATTCATCTTTATTATCTCTATTCGGTTGTATAGATCTAAAGGTAGGAGAAGCCATCTGTTCAAGTCCATTTTTATGATCTCTGTAATGGGACAATAGTTAACTTTATAGATGTTTGATAGGTCTGCAGGAATTTGAACTCCAAGATATCTGATGGAGGATGTATTCCATTTAAATGTGTATTCATTACGTATTTTATTACTTGGATTATAATTACACAAGAGAGTCTGGGTATAATGTATATTTAGTTTAGTATAATCCAATTTTTTCAAGAGAGTACATCACTTTGGGTAAGCTAAGTTCTGGGTATGTAAAAAACAGTAATACATCATCAGCCTATAAACAAATCTTGTGTTCTATATCTTTAACTACCACTCCTCTTATTTCTATATCGTCTCTGAGTAGCTGTGCCAGTGGTTCGATAAACAGCGCAAACAGGGTAGGGCTTAATGGGCACCCTTGTCGGCATCCCCTTTCTAAAATAATATGTTCCGAAATGTCACCATTAATTTTAATTCTTGCTATTGGGTTTGAATATAAAGATTTAAATATTCTAATAGTGTCATTTTCAAATCCAAAACGTAACAAAACTGAGTATAGAAAGTCCCAACTCACTGAGTCAAACGCTTTGTCTGCATCTAGACTAATTAGAAGGGTAGACGTTTTATTCTGAAATATATAATCAATTATGTGTAGGGCTCGCCATATGTTATCATATGTCTGTCTTTGTTTTACGAAACCTGTTTGATCTGTATCTATTAAATCTGGAAGAATATGTTCTAATCGTTTAGCCAGTATAGATGTATAAAGTCTGTAATCAATATTTAGGACTGAAATAGGTCTATACGAATTACATTCTATCGGATCTTTTCCTTCTTTTAGAATCACAGATATTACAGCCTCTTTCCAAGAACTAGGGGGGTCACCTTCCTGTAAGGTGTAATTAAAACATTCATGAATCATTGGCATCAATTGTTCCTTAAAATGTTTTATACACTCAGCAGAAAAACCATCATTCCTGGTATTCTTTGTTTCAGCTTTGATATAGCCTACTATTTTTCTATGTTCTATTTGCGTTAAGATTTTGTTTGCATGATATGATGGGTAATCAATGGGTGCAGAAATTTTGTTCTTTGGGGAGTGGGGAAAAAATGAATTGTATTGAGTATATAAGTACTTCTCGTACTTTCACAAGCCTGTGTATTTCTTCCAATTTTGAAACTTTTTGAGTTCTGGGATCTCTAATTTTAAATCATATCTCTGACCTGCTGTTGCTTATTCTCCACAGCCTTCTAATGCAGTTTTTTGTTTCCGGACGTTTCATTAACACCAATCTCTGCGTATGACCTTTCAGTGTACGCCCTGTACTTGCTCATTATATTTATTGTATAGGACTTGATTGAACCCCCCGCTCTTTTGTCCCTCCTCTTTTCCTACCGTCCACCAATCCAGCCTTGCCGGCCAATCTTTTCCTACCATATCTTCTCTTATACCTCCTTTAAGGTTTTTGGTGTGTTAATTCTTATACCAATTAGTTTTTCCTTTTTTTGTCTGATTCCCCCCCATATGCGTTTCCCAGCCTACCCATGCCTCTCGACTGCATCCCCTTCGGTATGTCCTGCACAACTCTCTTATATCATATAGGTTACGTACCCCGCGAGTTCCTTTTCCCCCCCACACTATCTTATGTATAGTTATAGGAATTTGCTATTATGACTTGTGTATTGAGTCCGATATGTAATGTTTTAGGTTACCCGTCCAAGACACACTGTGAGGTGAAACGTCCTGAACTGTTGGGCGAGATATCTCTAGTCTCAACTCCTATTTCCCAGTCCTCACTCTATGTCGTTCCAAACCCACCATGAGTTATCTGGAACATAATCCAATTTTTTCGTGAGACATATGTTGCAGAGGAATAAGTTAGTATATTCTTTTTTTGATCTTGCCTTAGGATATAAGTATCCTTCTCCAACCATCTATTAATGCCTAATTTCATAATATGTATCCTTGTATAGCATTCCCGACTAATTTGCTAATGGAAGACGCCATCCAAATTAGGTTGCCCGTACCCTCTCGTTGTACATTCCAGTCTCCCCCACAGATCAATGTGCCAGAGGCCTCCTTGGCTATGATAGTAAATATTTTTTTGAGAAATGCTTTGTCTTTTCCAGGCGGTCTATATACATTGACTAATGTGACTTCATTTTGGTCAATAATCCCTTTTACAAGGCTATATCGCCCCTCCCTATCAGTAATTTCAGAAAGCAACTGAAAATTTACTTTTTTTGAAATTAATGTTACTACTCCCCGTTTACGACCGTTATTATATGAAGAAAAAAAAGCTCTGAATCCCATTTTCCCTAACTTTTCATGCTCTGTGTCAGAAAGATGAGTCTCCTGCCAGAAGATTATCTGTTGATTCTCTCTTTTCATTTTAGCAACAAGTTTACTTCTTTTAATTGGGTTTAGTAACCCATTAACATTCAAAGTAATTATCTTATATTCCACTGCCCCTTTTGGTTTGGCATGCAATGCTACTCAAGGAGTGTGGTAAAGATTGATCGCCTTGACCAAACAACAAATCAACCCACAACTTTTTATTTTTATTAGAATATATATTGAACACTTAATAAGAACATTATCCTAAATTCAACCCTCAAAAATTACCACCCACCAAAAACCTAACAAAAATAAAAAAAAACACCACAACTCAACAAAAAAATTGGCCTCCAAACTTGACTCTCAGTTTTAATCAAATTCTAATGTGAGGGGATTAGTTTATTCCTTTCTCTTTTTAAAGGGACCACATCTTGTTGTGCAGATGCACCAAAAAGTGTTTAGTTACGGGAATATCATTATGTACTCAATACCCACTGATTGATCCTATAATCGTGTGTTGTTCCACGAACTAGGTTTAACAAGTTAAACCCCCAACCCCACACCATTTATCTACCCCCCACTTATCACTAACTATGCAGCACCCGCCGTTTATTTTTTATATTCAAATTCACATCAAGTGTGTGTGTATCCCCAGCTCTTAACATAACAAAATGTTATTAAGTGACTCAATTCCGAACGTGATGTCCTCAATTGTTCATCCTTTTTAACACAGGGTAGATCGGTTAACTGTGGTGTGTGTTAGGCTTCGCTCAGTTTTATATGTTGTTTTTTTACACCATTACAGATATATTCACAAATTCAAAAAGTCTTACCAGTGTTTCAAAGTTTTATGGTGGGGTGTATCAGCTTCCTCCGTACATTCAAATGGAGCTTCCGTTGTCTCTTTGAAATCCACGTAGTTTCTCCCGGATCTTCGCTCGATGTGCTTCCTTGCTTTTCTTTGAAGTTGCGCCCACCTTTTCCCAAGGCCTCTGTTTCGCTTTTTCAGAAAGCCCTACTCCAGTTGCCTCTTCGCTACTTATCAGTCCCTTTTCTTTCAAGTCTTTCGAAGCTTCCATCGTCGTATTATATGTAACCGGGCCGTTTTCCAGAAAGACTCTCAGTTTCGCCGGCGGTGGCGTTTGGAACTTAATCCCTTTCTCTTTCAGAATTTTCCTGATCGGTGCAAATGCCCTTCTTTTCTGTTGGACCTCAGGTGGATAGTCTTGGTCAAAGAAAATCCTTTTTCCTTTACAGTGCACTTCTTTCTTCCTCCATGCAGAACGTAGGACCAAGTCCTTCGTTTTATATTCCAGAAAGAATACCACCACAGATCTAGGGTATGCATCGGCGGGTGGTTTGGGTCCAAGTGCTCTGTGGCACCGTTGAATTTTGAGATCCAAGTCACTGAGTGACAGCTCCGTTTTGATAATCGATTCCACCAGTTCTTGGACATTATTCCCTTCGCTTCCTTCCGGGATTCCGAAAATCCGCATATTATTTCTACGTGAGCGTGTTTCGAGATCTAACAATCTCTCTTGTAAGTTTTCTTGAATTTGGATGCTTTGTCCAAGTACTTCTTTGATCTCAGCGCCGTTCTCCTCTAATTCCGCAACTCGCTGCTCCGCTTCATCGATCCTCTCTGCCGTGACGTTTAGGTCTGTGATAAGCCCGTTCAGTTTTTGGTTGACTTCTTGTTTAAAATTGCTCAGCTCTTCTTTCACATCTCTCGCAAGAGAATCTCGGAAAGCAGTTAGTTCAGTTTTAATATCCACCCGGAAAGATTTAATGTCCGCGTGTATCGCTGCAATGCTAGCTGACAGGTTATCAGCGACGCCGTCCATCTCAGCCATTCCTTCCGTTATTTTTTCAGTCTTTTCAAGTTTCGATTGTTGTTTAATCCTAGCTTTTTTTGCTTTGTCCCCCTCCATATTATTTAAATCCAGTTTAAATTATAATATGTAATATAAAACGGAGGATTAACACCAGACCGTATGGGAGCACTCTCACTATGCTGCTACACGTGTCGACGCCATACCGGAAGCCTCCCATGGCATTATTTTAACGGCAATTTAGCACATTTCACCCAAAAGGAATGTTTCACTTAGGGCTGGGTGATAATTCGATAACGATAAATATCGCGATATAATTTTCCTCGCTTTTTAAAACGATCAAGAGTCTCGATCTAATCGTTATCCACAAAAGCAGATGAACCGCAAAACCCATCGGACAATTTTATCCGACTCGGATCAACGTTTACATACCCCACTTTAAAAAACTTTTTTAACCAACCCTTGGTCAGAATAACTTTAAACCATATAAAACTGCAGGCTCCGCTAAAATTTTTAAAGATGTCTACTGATCTAATAAATGACAAAAATGTACCTCTGCCATCATAACTCAAGCTATAGCAAACGGGCATTTCTAAGGGACAAAAAAGTTATTATTTACTTTAATATTATCAGGCAACCAAATCTGTTTTCTTGATATTTATTTTGTTAAGTTTAAATAATGAATGGTCTTGGTTTCTACAAATTTCCATTGGAGCAAAATTCTGCCTTTAAACTTGAAAGAAATAACAATTTTTAATTTATCATGATAATTATCGATATCGACTGATATGAACAATTTTATCGTGATCTTTTTTTTTTGGCCATATCGCCCAGCCCTAGTTTCACTATTGAGCATTTCTTTACTGTAATACAGCATTTTTACTCTAAAACATTTTTTTTTAATTCAAATAACTATTTGTAAAAGGATGTACAGCAAATGCTACCATTACGTATAAACACTTTACAATTAAAATTATTTGGCATTTTCTTTGCAAAAGAAGAATTATACAGTGGGGCAAAAAAGTATTTAATCAGCCACCAATTGTGCAAGTTCTCCATTAAAAAGATGAGAGAGGCCTGTAATTTTCATCATAGGTATCTCAACTATGAGAGACAAAATGAGAATCACAGTAAATCACATTGTAGGATTTTTAAAGATTAATTGGTAAATTCCTCGGTAAAAAAAGTATTTGGTCACCTACAAACAAGCAAAATTTCTGGCTCTCACAGACCTGTAACTTCTTTTTAAGAGGCTCCTCTGTCCTCCACTCGGTACCTGTATTAATGGCATCTGTTTGAACTGGTTATCAGTATAAAAGACACCTGTCCAAAACCTCAAACAGTCACACTACAAACTCCACCATGGCCAAGACAAAAGAGCTGTAAAAGGACACCAGAAACAACTTCTCAATTGGGAGCCACTGCCCAGGCGTGGAAAACCTGAACTCTGCCAATAGGGCTAATGCAGCCCCCCCCCCCTTGGTGTGCAGAAATCAATTTGTGTGTTTCCCCTCCCCCCCAGCAATCTTTTTAGGCAAACATGGAAGACATACATTTTATGACCATCCCACTGATATTCTCCCTCGATCTGGGGCTCCACGCAATATCTCACCCCATGGGGTCAAAATGATCAGAAGAACTTGTGAGCAAAAATCCCAAAACCACACGGGGGACCTAGTGAATGACATGCAGAGAGCTGGGACCAAAGTAACAAAAGCTACCATCAGTAACACACTGCACCGCCAGGGACTCAAATACTGCAGTGCCGGAACGTGTCTCCCTGCTTAAGCCAGTACATGTTCAGGCCTGTCTGAAGTTTGCTAGAGAGCGTTTGGATGATTCAGAAGAGGATTGGGAGAATGTCATAAGGTCAGATGAAACCAAAATAGAACTTTTTGGGAAAAACTCAACTGTCGTGTGTGGAGGAGAAAGAATGCTGAGTTGCAACCAAAGAACACCATACCTACTGTGAAACATCATGCTTTGGGGCTGTTTTTCTGCAAAGGGACCAGGACGACTGATTCGTGTAAACGAAAGAATGAATGGGGCATGTATCGTGAGATTTTGAGTGAAAACCTCCTTCCATCAGCAAGGGCATTGAGATGAAACGTGGCTGGGTCTTTCAGAATGACAATGATATAAAAACCACACCGACGGGCAACGACAGGCCAGCCTCCGCCGATCTTAAGAAGCATTTCAAGGTCCTGGAGTGGCCTAGTTAGTCTCCAGATCTCAACCCCATAGAAAATCTTTGGAGGCAGTTGAAAATCCATGTTGCCCAGCGACAGCCCAAAAACATTACTGCTCTAGAGGAGATCAGCATGGAGGAATGGGCCAAAATACCAGCAACAGTGTATGAAAACCTTGTGAAGACTTACAGAAAAAGTTTGACCTCTGTCATTGCCAACAAAGGGTATATAAAAAAAAGTATTGAGATGAAATTTGTTATTGCCCAAATACTTATCTTCCACCATAATTTGCAAATAAATTCTTTAAAAATCCTACAATATGACTTTCTGGATTTTTTTTTCTCATTTTTTCTCATAGTTGAGGTATACCTATGATAAAATTACAGGCCTCTCTCATCTTTTTAAAGTGGGAGAACTTGCACAATTGCTGGCTGACTAAATACTTTTTTCCCCCACTATATACCTACTTATAAAGGGTTTATAGTGATGTGAGAATTTTTTTTTAAGAAATAACTGTTTTGAACATTGATAATAATAATATAAGTGTATTGACCATTAAAATCAGCACATTGAATTATTTTTATTTTTTTTTTATCAACATGAAAACACAATAAATGGTTATATATTAAATAATACAAACTTATACAATGTATTTAAGAATTCGGTTTTAAGAAATGGCGTATTTGTCTTTGTCAAAATATCTCTCTTCTTTATTTCTTTGATAAAAGAACCCAAAATAGTTTCTTAACGCAGACAGAAATTTCGGAGTAAAATATCACCTGGGCATGACAGGTTTTGTGAGATTCACTCATCTATCCATTTCAAAGGAACCAAACAGAACATGATTTAGACTTGAATTGATTAACTGATAATCACTGCTCACTCTTCAGTTTGGGCAAACAGTTTAAATTCACACACCTCCCCAGATAACACTAATCAATGGCCATTGTGCTCTTGGCACCAGGGTGCTAATGAACGTCGCACTTAACACATGAGGGCAAGGGTGTGAAAAAACAGCAGCTTCGTGTCAGAAGAGCTCAATGGAGGTATTGTGGTCTGAAATAATCATTTTACCACTAACACCCACATATGCAATGAACTTGCAGATAAGGCAAACATATGTTCTCACTCTGCTACTAAGCCATTGTTTTGTTTCGCTCCTCGAAGCATAAACAAAAGCTTTTTAACAAAGATTAACAAACTGAAAATGAAAACCAGTTTTGACATGAGTTGACAAAATCCAACAAACATACCTCACAACTTTGGTCTATGGGCATGACAAACTTATTTTGAAATTCAAGAAAAAACAAAACAGATAAATACGGGTTAATTCAACAAAAATCAGGGGGAAAAAATCAAAAGGAGCCTTTTGGCATTTATTGCGTGAGATCGCTTGGATTCAAGGCTGCATAAATGTTTAAAATGAGCCCTATTTAAATGGTAATGCCTGTAAAACATGACACAAAGCTGGTTATTCCGTCTTGGTGAATCACAGTCAAACCAACTGAATTATGCTCATTGCACAACTCAACACCACAACAAACACGTGCGTGAAACTAAACTCAAAGTGAAACTGAGATTAAAATCTTGTGGCATTGAAAAATCGAGTGGGAAGCATGACTGTGGCACCGTGAATGAGTCTGGCACTTAAGAGTCCGTCAAGGTGCTAATGTCTTATTATCAAACCCTTTGTGTTTGGAGAGACCTCTTTAGGTATCAACAAGTTGCCCTTAATGTGCAAGTTCATGTTTAGATTAGTGGCCAGACAATCGTATCGTCTGGCAGGCCGACTCAAAGCTTGTTGAGCGATGGGCATTGGAGGGGAGTCAATGAGAGAAGAAGAAAAGACGTTTCCCTCCCCTTCGCCCTATCATCTCTTGACGCTTCGTTTGAGGTCCCCCGCATTCTAGTGTGGCCAACTTTGAAAGTCGTTTCCTAAGAAAAACAGATGACAGACATGCGAGGGTGAGTGATGGTGCAATGGAAGGGCTTTGTTTTCTCACCAAAGCCCGCGCGGGGCTGCTGGTGCGACGGGCCATCAGGGGGGTCTCGATGGGACGGTTTGAGACAGCGACGTTCAAAGACGGGCTAATGGGGTCTCAGCGCAGTGTGGGACCGCTTGACAAATGGGTGCTGATCGTCCCGCTACCTCCTGCTGAAAGCAGGGGCTCCAAACATGGGGAAAAGTCACTTATAAAATGGTGGGCTTTGGGGGATGGAGAGAGGTAAGGGACTGGTATCACTAAACCGCGACCTTGCGTTATCATTATTCGTTCTCTACCCGACACGTCGCGAGCAGTGATAAGAGCTGACATTCGACCCGAGTGGCTGATGATGAATGTCCAGAAGCAGAAGAGATGAATGTTCAATGTTAAATGACGCTAAACATCTTAAACAAGCCAAAGGGAGACTGAATCTAAAAGGAAGGATTGACCAGAATAAAAGTGGAGAAATCCATTTAAGTCCTATTTAATTCAATACTATTGTCATTTCTCTCAAAAGCGCACCCATGTCAATTTAACAACCTCATGTGATTCCATACACAAGTCTTTCAGTGTGAACAGCATAAGGTCAGTGAAAATCCAGCTGCTTCGATTAGGCAAGAAAGTGCAGGAAACGTTCTGGGGAAACCACACGACAAAGGCTCCAACACAATACCAACTCCAAGAACTTCTAGTCTGCTTCTTTTAAGCCTCACAGATTTTGTGTATACATATGCAGTTGCCCACTTTATTCCAATCTATAGACATCTGCATAGAAAAACAATGATAGAATAAGCAGAACAGCTCTTATTATTATACATTTATTAAATTTCTTATTATTTTTACCATTTATGGCATTCTTAGCCTTTTTTGGGGGGCATTTACACTACAATTCAAAAGTTTGGGGACAGTAATATTTTTTTTAAACAAAAATGAATACTTTTATTAATCAAGGATGCATTAAATTGATAAAAAGGGCCGAGATTATAAGGTTACAAAAAGATTTAATTTCAAATATGCTGTCTTTGACTTTCTATTGAAAAAGATGCCTCATGGTTTCCACAAAAATATTAAGCAAAAACTGTTTTCAACATTGATAATAATACTTTTTTTGACAACAAAGCCGCATATGAATGATTTTTGAAGGGTTATGTGACACTAAAGACTGGTAATGGCTGCTGAAAATTCAGCTTGCATCACAGAAATAAAATACATTTTAAAATATATAAGTTATTTTAAATTGTAATAATTTTTACAATATCACTGTTTTACTGTATTGATCAAGTAAAGGTAGTTTGTGAATATAACAGACTTCGGGAACACTTTAGTTAACATGAACAATACTTCTACAGTATTTATTAATCTAAGCTAATGTTAATTTTAACATTTACCAATGCATTATTAAAATCAAAAGTTGTGCTTGTTAACATTAGTTAATGCACTGTGGACTAACATGAACAATGAACACTGTATGTTCATTACTAGGTAACACTTTATTTAAGGACCATCTCACTATGAATTAGTTGCTTATGCATGCATAACTAGATATTGGCTGTTTATTAGAGTTATAAACGGCACAGATTGTGCCTTATGGCATTTACCATATTTAGATCCCTAATCCTAGCCCATACTAACTAACAACTACCTTATAACTAATAATAAGCAGCAAATTCGAAGTTATTGAGGGAAAACTTTCGTTAATAGTCGACTATGTGTTCCCTATTATAAAGTGTACCATAAAATAACACATTAACAACGATAATAAATACTGTTAATAAATATATTGTTAATTGTTTGTTTATGTTAGTTAATACAGTAACTAATGGAACCTTATTGTAACGTGTTTACCGAGAATCTTTAAAAAAAAAAAAAAAAAAAGAGAAGAGAATTTCCAAATCAACTTTTAACAGTAGTGTATATTTTTAGAAGCCCAAGCTTTAGTTTATTTGTGCTGGAGCCAATTTAAAAAAAAAATTTATGAATAAACATTATTATTATTTTGCTGTAGTGAAACGCACTTGCTGAGTCAAAATCACTTCCATATTAAAAAGTGTTGGATAACCCAATCCATGTCTGTTATAAATTAGGATTGAATTTAGCTTAATTTGCCCTAAGCCTTTTTAATATTGTTTGAGTCTATCTTTAATGCACCAAAGATCAGCTATGAACATCATAATATGCAAAATATTTTGAAATACTTTCTAACCTAATATGAACTTTTCTCTCATCATGCAATTCAATTAGCAGGTCTTTGCTTAGTGGACTTTAAAAACACACTCAGCCTTGGAAAAATAATCCTCCTCCAAACAATGTAGATTAGGTAAAACCCTTTTGGTTGTGTTTTTACGTAAACAGATTTCCTACAGGTGCCATTGTAGGCGACAGAGACATTGTGCAAGGCTTAGTCCGTGTCAAAGAGAGAAGCCGAGAACAGCTGCCGAGATGAGTAACATGCTGAGACCCCTGACAGAGGCGGCCTGCTGTACTAACGTCTCCAGCCCTGGGCCCGAGGAGACTTCAAACGGCCCAGCACCCGGTGGGAGATCTTCTGAAGACGGACACAGCAGCCTCTCGGCCATGAATCAGGCCTGTCAATAGCTGCCCATCCTCTCAACAGGTGTCTGAATTGTCACACAATCACTTTCTCCTCGCTTGTCATAATGAAAGAGCCATTTCCCAACAAGTGGAATGCACTCTCACCATGAACGGACTTCCTGTTGCAAACAAACAAGCACATAATGAAACTTACAAGATCCAAGGGCTACAATTAATTGCTCGAGAACAATGTCGCAGTACTGTTAGGAAGTCAAAGCGGAGATGTTGTGGGATACCAGGAGAAATGGTCTCAAAGTCTTTACAGTTATATGAAAATAACAAACTAGTCTTTCAGTACTTTTCAAGCATTTTAAGCTTCCCGTAGACTGAACTGAAACAATCTGGCTGAAACTTTAAAGAAATAGTTCACCCAAAAAACGAAGCTCGACAAAAAATCATATATTTTCTGTTGTAGCTAGTATTATTCTGGATGATGTTTGAAACTTTGTATTGGTAGAACTTCATGTATTATTGCCTCCTTAAGAAGAACTGATGTTGCATTCTTCATTTGTAAGCTGCTTATGGAAAAAAGCATCAACTAAATTAATAAATGTATGTATTAAATTTATTAATACATTTATGGCAAACGTCGCCTTTGGCATTTACAATACAATTTCAAAAGTTTGGGGTCAGTAAACATTTTTTTTTAAGAAATTAATAATAGCTAATTCATCAAGGTGAATAAATTGATCAAAAGGGCCAATATGATAGGTACAAAATATTTTTTGAAAAATTTTTTGTCCATGCCAAGGAAAGTCAGTGGGGTACACTTGTTTAGACCTCACTGCATCTCTTGTACGACAAAACAGTGAAACATTGCTAAAAATATCTTGATTGGGACTGAGCAAAATTAAGGGCGAAATCAATCTGAGTGAAATATCCCTTCTGACTGGCCAACTCTTCAAACAGTCTGCCAAACGGCTATTATATTTTTTCTATAGGACTGAAAACAGAAAGCAGCCAACCCGTAGTTGAGTTTCGAGAACTTCTGGCCTCTGCCGGTCAGCTCTTAGTCTTTATTTGAGAACTTCAGAAACTGCCAACTTCAGATCTCCCCTGATGTATGAGGTTGCACTATTTCCAGGCCTCAGCTTGAAGGCTGGATGCAAAGGCTCTTGGGAAAAGAGCAGCCAGCTGAGCACAGCGTGCACACGCAGCAGCAGCCAAATTCGCCCTGTCACATTCGATTTCAGGGCCTCCATGTTGTATAAGCAACACCTCGTGCAGGGCTCTGTGAGCTCCCCGCTTTGACATGTTTGTTGCCGCTCTGGGCTGACACTTATGTTACTTCAGCCCTGTAGAACATGGACAATTTAAAGGCCCTAACAAGCCAAAATGGACACGGCGTTCCTGGAATCAAACACTCTGGGATCAACACGCTGGACCAGTTCAAGCAACTTTTGAAGTACTATTTTCACAACCACACTAACAATGACACAAAAATCGATTAACAGAATCAAAACCTACATATACGGCATTCAAAAAAGACATTAACCAAGAAAGACATGCAGCTAAGTATGTATTTTGGCCTCCAGTGAGTTTGTTGCTCAAGGCAGACGAGTGAATGTAAACATATGTTGGGCATATGGCATTGCGTAGCTGGCACAGGGTCGGCAGGGGTGCTCAGCTGTATATCTAAGACGCCCAGGCCCTCCAGGAATGCACATGGAGAGCCAAGGATCAGGGCAGGAGGGGCTCCAGGCTATGGGGTCTTGAGGCCTTCATCGGCAGTGAGAAAGAGCAGGGCCCTGGGCCCTGTGAACTGACAGGCTCTGCAGGAGCCAGGAAAGTGCAGGAGCAACTCTACACAGCTCTCTGCAGGACTCTGTCAATTCTACAAATGAGTTAAGTGTAAAAAAGTGACCTGGGACTGCTATGGGGAAACATCACATGGCTTATGTCCAATCAACGTTCAAAATCCTAATGCTGTCTGTGATATATACGATACAAAATGTACTGCAGCTGGTTTAAGAAGGTAAATCATGTAGACAGATCAATTTTGATGGATTAAAAACATGTTACACACTGATAGCCTGTTCTGCTATGGGCTGATATCTTCGCTGAGCTTGAATGACAGTATACTGGTAATCTCCAAGAAAGAGTTATAAACGGAGCCCATCACATTCCCACTGGCTACATAGTTAGCGAGATAAGACAGTCACACGTGCCTCAGCCCACATGCATCGCAAACCCCATCCGTATACATGTGAGGTTGATTCCTTAATCTTGATCACGCATGTCCACTTACTCAGAGTTATTAATCTCATCGTCTTAATTGACAGCGCTGCACTTTGCTTGAAACATTTTAAGGTAAACCAGGGTTAGTATTTCTCATTAACATTAAGGCGAATACTGCAACAAATGTGTTTTCTCTAGCAGTGGTTTAGCATGTTGGACTCAAATATCTAGTTTATAAGCCCTTTGTGATTTGTCCTCCAAACAAAATCAAGAACAATTAATAAAAAAAATAAATATATATACTATATATGATGTTATATAATATAACAATCAATATAAATACTATAATTTATTTATGCAATTTTTATTGACTATAGATATCTAGTATATATATATATAAATATCGTAAAAAAAAATTGCATAAATAATTTGATGTGATAAGAAGCTATTTAGATTAATTACCAATTACCAGTGGTAGCGCGATTTATTGTAATGCTTTTTTCCTCAGTTGGTCAGAACAAACGTGGCAGACTTGTTACTTGCTTGTTCAGATGACAATATCCGGTGAAAATGCTTATTTGAGTCATATATTCCAAGACGTAGGCTAGAATCTGTGAGTGCAAAGTACAATATCCACACCGGTGCGGTGACTGACTGCCACATACACATACTCCTCAAAACATTAGATTAATCCGCGCTGGAACCGGGCCACCGCACAACCCACGCAAGGAAGATAATCCGCACACAGCTGCAATTGCAGGTTTTCAACCAGAGATGGCGACAAAGAGGCAAAACTTACGGACTGCAGCTTTAAAATCCTTATTTTTTTACTTAATTTTGATTGATTTTATACAGATTTTCTAAATCTGACAATAGTTGAAACAAACTTGTCTGTTACAGGACAGAGATGATTTTGGTCATAATTCCTTTCGGACAAGAACGGTTTCATATTTTTGCACATTACACACTACTGCATCAACCATGACAACACATCCTGCTATTGGGGCATGTTGTCACAAAAGGTCACCGTGTGTTTTTTATACAGACATTTTTCAAAAATAAAACCACCCTGAGAAATATTCAAGGGAGTAAAAAGTATGACAACCAGTGCCTGGCTACCACAAACTACACAGTGACAGAGAAAGAGGCCTGCTCTCATTCTTGCTGAAGTGGATTATAGTTAGAAGCAGTGACTGCAAACTGTGGGGCAGTGGAGCAACTTTGGGCCAAAAAGTGTCACAATCCAGAACCACCCTGGGTTCATTGTTCTGATTCCTTTTGTGGCTGGACGCCACTGTACTAAGGAATCTGGAAAAGAAAGGCTTCCTAACAGTCGGTCATGCACCAGTGCTTTTGGCAACAACAAGTCCATGGCCTATATTGCCTTCATTTTGCTCTGGCGGCTGTGTCCCCACAACATAAATCCCTATTACTGGTTATAGAATGGGCTTTATTAGAGAGTGGAGCTTTGAAGGGCAGAACAAAAGAGCGTCCTATGTTTAGATTAGATAATGTAAGCAACCGCTTTTCTGCATGGATGACACTACACAATAAGCCACCTCATGAATACTAGCCAGCCCGGATCCTAGGGCTCTTTTTGTTTAATAATTACAGCAAAAAAAATGAAAAAAGAAAACCTAATCAAAAGTGGTCTGGTCTGTCACTAAACCACGCTTATCATTAACAAGGGGGATAAAGGCTGTGTGTTCTGACTGCCTGAATGTTGGAGCTGATAAAATCTTGAAGAATGAAACTGTGCTAGTAAAGTAACTGGCTGCGGAGAGTCGGATATATCCAAGGAAACTCTGCAAACAAACAATGCAATAAAATATCTGTTCTCCCCAATGAATCTTCATAATGAACACCTCTTAATGACAGCACACTCCATGATGCTTTCAGATCTGTCAGCACAAATGTGTCAATCGGTTAGCTATTTTCCCAATATTAGTTTTGTATTCCAAAGCAATCAAAGAATCGGCATGGAATGCATTAACTGGCTTGAAACATTTTGGGAAAAAGGTAATGAAATACCAGCCTGTTGGTCAAAACGTTGCTTTAAAATCATCTGTATCTGGAACTCATGTAACATACAACAAATACAAAGAAATCCAAAACCTTTGGGCACTTAAGTCACACTGACAATGTCTGAATGTCACTGTTTTAGATGTAAAATATCAAACTAAGTGACATCAGCCAACTGGTGTTACAGTGATTTTTAGTGAATACTTAGTTTCACATTTTTAAACCTTTTGTCTGAGTGTTTTTTTTAATATATACAGTTTATATCTTTTAAATAAATAGATAAAGTGATAGAACGATAGAACGATGGATAGAACGATAGAACGATGGATAGATAGAACGATAAAGATAGACCGACAGGCAAAGACCGAAAGATAGGCTTTATTTTCATTGAACCCATCTTTAATTAATGTTGGGAGTTTTTAAATAGCATGGTAAGTGTTGTTACTCTTAACATGTCCTTAAACACTTTGAACACTGGTGCAAACAAGCTATGGTATTATTTTGATGCAATTAAAAAAAATGAAGTGAGAGTACACTATCATTATAACTCATACAACATAAAGCGAGTGATGTTAAATTATTCAAGCCCTTTAATTACCAAGAATCACCAAATTTCTCATTTAGATGGTACACCACAGCTGATCGAGGCACCTTCCAGACTATTTAATTGTAGGCCATTCTTTTGCACTCCTGTCACTGATGGCTCAGAGCTCTTGTGGAAATTCTCAATGACATACTTTCCTGCACCTTAGTGAGTCATTATGACTGAAAAAGGAAAGATAGAAGAGAAGAGATGTCTGATTTCCAATTCATCCATCCCTAAGCGCATATCTGAGCAAATATACACTAAAACTATTTACTGAAAGTGTACACAGTAGAAGTGCCAACATTAACACTTCTCTGCTGAAGCACAGCCAGGTCTTTTTCTTTTCTTTTTCAGGGCAATATTTAATGTGAACTAAGATGTCCTTTCCATTTGAAGAATAATAACGGCTTTTTCTATATTTGGCCAGGGACATCAAGACCTGGATGTTTCTCATATAGATGATGAATTGCCTTCATTAATTTGTGTACACCTGGCAGTTTTAGTATTTCGCTAATAAATTTAGCCTCTTATTGGCATACTTGTGATGCCAAGCAGAAACAAATTATACATACTCATTGATTCATATTTTCTATTTGGCCAAAAATGTCAGAAACACAACGGCAAGAGTGAGCGCCCCGAAAAGTTCAGTAATGGGAGTGATGGCAAAAATCCAGGTCGCCTGAACCATTAGAATTCATCTAAACGTTCTAAACGAGAACTTGAAACACCCTGCTCAGAGATCCAGTTAGATAAGACAGTGATCTTTGTCGATAAAACAAAAGTAACAAATGGCAGGAACTTTACAGCTAATTTGGCAGAGATAATCTAAAAGAATGGGAAAAAAGTGATAAATGAAGCTAAGGGAAACTCTTTGGCCTTGCGTCAACGGCTCAAATTAGCGCAAGTCTTTGATACTCTGTTAACCAGTGGATGGCACTGGCTTCTGGAGTGAGGAGTGGTGAATAATTCTTATTCTTGTAAGGGGAGTGTTTTCATTTGTAAAGATGAACAAGATAAATAATTTATGATTCTATCCTACGCATTTTAGAAAACACAAATCTAGCTCCAGTGATTTACAGCCATGACCATAACTTTAACCAATGTGCTAAAATCTTTTGCGGTGAGGAAGTGTGCAAATTTATGTCGACATCTCCCCAAAGATATGGTGACAGAAAATAATCCGTTCCGGTATTAGGAGACATAATTTCTCAGGATATAGAACTCAGCCGAAGGTCATGTGGATGCTAAAATATTGTTAACAGGAACACATACATCAGTGCATTGGAGCAACACCCAAGAAAGTGTTTTTGGGCATGCTGGACATTNGCCCTTAGACTGCACTGCATCACATACAGGAATGCTACTGTAATGGAAATCACATCATGGGCTCAGGAATACTTCCAGAAAGCATTGTTGGTGAACACAATCCACCGTGCCATTTTCCGTTGCCGGCTAAAACTCTATAGGTATAGGTAAAAGAAGCCATATCTAAACATGATCTAGAAGCGCAGGCGTTTTTTCTGGGCCAAGGCTTATTTAAAATGGACTGTGGAAAAGTGGAAAATTGTTCTGTGGTCAGACGAATCAAAATCTGAAGTTCTTTTTGGAAACCGGGGACGTCATGTCATCCTGACTAATGAGGACAAGGACAACCCAAGTTGTTACCAGCGCTCAGTTCAGAAGCCTGCATCTCTGATGGTATTGGGTTGCATGAGTGCGTGTGGCATGGTCCTCAGATATATTAGATAAGATATCTATATGAACCCAGACCGACCGACAGACAGACTACAGATCATAGATAGATATAAACTATTACCTGTTCAGGCGAGCGGAATGGAGCCTCAATTTGCCGTGGAATTCATCTGCACAGGTGAGAGGGTCAGGTAGGTCATAAATTCTTTGTCAGTTTGCCGATCTGAGTATTGCACCTGCATGAGATGAGAGACGGAGGGAAGGGAGTATTAAATATTATGTGATGCAATTTGCAGCATGTACTGCACTGTGGTTCTGACCTTGGAAAACATTTTGTAGGAAAAGTACAAACTGGATCTTCATACTTGGCTGGTAGGTTGTGCTCAGTTTTACTCGATAACAGCAGTGGTTTTAGATTCTGATCTTCATCATCATGAATGGTCCACAATCTATGCTTTCTCAAGCGCCCTGATGGCGAGTGATAGAGTGATTTAGAGGCAAGCTCTGGCCCCGTTTGGGGTTTCTGAGAACACCTCTGCACATCAAACTCCACTCAGCAACACCCAAAGGATTGTGTGTGTGTTTTCTGGTTTCTGGACACTATGCTGGGCCACTTTGATCATGTTATGCCTGACCTATATAGATATCCATGCAATTTTAAATACTTCTTTACTTGCAGAACATACAGAATTAAAAAATAAAACTGCTTTTTCATTTTATTACTTTTAGAATGTTTTTTAGAATTTAGGTTTTGCTAGTGTTTTTGGTAGCATAATTAATGACTGAAAATTCAAACTATTTCTAAAAAACACTGAGAAATTCAGTGGAAACAGATCTATACGTCTGATCATATAGATTTGGGAAAAGTGTCAGTTGTTCCATGGGAAAAATGTCTGGACAGCTGGTTTCAATGTGTGAAAGTCTGCTTCCAGAGAACTCCTTAGCACAAGAAATGTCTTGGACTAAATGCTCATATATTTAAAAGAAATAATTGTTAATGCATAAAAGGGAGAATCCTGAAGAGAAGATAAACAGATGAATGAGTGCAACAGCAGACTGAAGGAATCTCTCACTGCTTGAACATGTGTTTATGTTCAGTCTTCAAGTGGTCTGATGGGCTGGATCCACGGGGCATTCCACTGTGAAGTGTGTTTTAAAGACAATGTTAACAACATGGTTTGCAAGAAGCACAATGTGTGATTGGCATTCATAGCTCCAGGAAACAGGAACTCTGACATATACAAACATCTGTCTGGTGAAGAGAAGAAATAAATGGCTCCACCGAGTTGGTTAATATTTCTATTACATTCTGCACGAACAGATCATGTTCTTCATGCTTTTAGGGCTGCCATTTTTAAACATAAATTTATCAAGTAAAAATAATATAATAAAATCACATTAAATTTATAACAATTTAGTTCAATTAATTTTTCTCAGCAAATATTAAAGGGGTCATATGATGCATGGCAAAGGTTCCTTCGCTGTGAGTGATTTACAACATAGCTGTCTGTGCACCGCATAGAGAGATCCCCGAAGGTGGGAAGACTAAAGTCCCAAAGAGACCCCCAGCTAGAGCTTCTTTATAGTCACGTCAGGTTAAGACGTTGTTCCACGCCGCTCCTACACGAACGCCTCATTCAAACACGCCCCCCCATGTCTGTCACTTGTTGTCCGTACTATTGGCATACACCGCCCCACCGATGGATTCACGCGAGCAAAGGCATAAGAAGGCTGTAAAGTTGATTCTCGCTGTAGTTTGTTTTGACTTGCTATGCGTCGTTTGGGACGCTGTTTGGTTTTGTTGTGAGCGAACTACGTATGTTTTGTTCTCCAAACGAGGACGCTAATCTGCTTCGTCATGCCTGAAGCTGATCTGTGCTGGTCGCTGAGGAAATACATCACCTTCGCGCTGTGGATCGCCGGATCAGCTTTCAACTGTGGACGAAGCGGAGTCCAGCCCGTGGTCGCCACATGTGGTTGCCGCAAGCCAGCCGCCGCTCACTCTAGCCTGCTGCCGCTCACAAATATTCAGATGTGTGCAGCGCATTTTATGGAGGACTGTTTCCTGAACCTGCAGAGTAACTTTAGCCTACAATGCGTCTGTGCACAAAGGCTGTTTCTATAAAGTGGGGCAGTTCCAACTTTACAAGGCCAGTATGGCGCTTGTGACTCACAGCCTGTAAGCACGTTTTTTATATATAAAGAACTTGCCATTGACGATTCAAACGCGAGTTTTAAGCAATGTAGAGTAACGCTTGTTGTTTGTCATTTCTCCGATCCTAAATGCAGACATGGTTTTATGTTTATGCGGCGTGATGCAACGCGTAAAAGGACAGTAATAAGTCATTATAATCCATACTTATGTCCCCACTGGATGCAACAATGCCTCGTTTAAAATGGGTTTTAATATTTTTGTCTCAATCGCGCCGGGACACGTCATCACACTATTGTAAGGGATCGTATTTCCGTCACAGGGAAACCGCTTGTGTTTCGGCCAATCACAACGCACCTGGATAGCTTGGCCAATCAGAGCACACCTCGCTTTTAAGATCGATGAGATTTGTAAAAATCAACGCGTTTCAGAGAGGCGGGGCATAGAGGAAAAACAATAATGTACAGTATGTTGAAAATGTGTTTTTTGAACCTTAAACACGGACATAAACACATTGCCTTACACCAAATCCAACATAATGTTTCTTTTTAGGCAACGTCTATGACCCCTTTATAACTGCATAGTGCCTTTACGTTAATTAACCATCATCATTTACGATAACTGATTTGATTACAATTTTTCACCATAATCTTTTAATATAACACCAATCTTCAGATAATACCACAAATAACCCATTATTAAACATAATTTTAAAAAATATATCAAAATAAATAATGAATTAATATTAAAGGGGATCTATTATGCAAAATTCACTTTTGCATGGTGTTTGGACATAAATGTGTGTTGGCAGTGTGTGTACACAACCATCCTATAATGGTAAAAATCCACCCACTCCTTTTTTTAATCCCCATGAATCATAAGCAGTGTCTCCCAACTACCTGCTTTCCGATTTGGTGCTAATGTGACGTCACATTAGCCCCAGGGCCCGCCCACAAATGTTGATAGACACTGCCGTTTTAACGTAGAACCGCCCTGGGCGAGTTCACAGCGAGTTGTACACAGTTCGCCATTGCTGCACTGACGAGAATGTATCCCAAGCGTGTTCTGTAGCTGGATGTATGAATCCACATAGCTCTCTCCATTTACTACCGAAATCTGTGCCGCTGAAGACGAGGTGGATTAATTTAGTTTTTGAAGAAAATGCTCCCTCAACTACCGAAATTTGTTTATGTCTGCGCAAATCATTTTACACCAGACTGCTTTGTGAATGAGGGTCAGTAAAAAGCAGGTTTTGCACAAATGTTGCTCCTGAAGGAGTTGCTCCCTCAGTGACCACTACGCACCTCCAAGAAGTAGTCTCATGCGTTTGTTTTCCAAATTGCCTTTCTGAAAGAGCTTCTTGGCACTTTGTAAGGCTAATGTTGCTAAAGCTACCATTGTCTGTCTGTTTTCACTGATGCTGCCTTCACGTGCTACCAGAATGATCGTAAATAGGAATGTGGGAGTTAAAAATTGCATATGAAGGCAATGTGAAGTCGACCGCTGGAATTAGTCAAGGTCATAATCACAAGTGGGGCTTATAAAGTTTGTATGGCACCATGAGTTATTTTTATCGCGCCGTGCTTCCATCTGTGTAATTCATAAAGTGCATTCTTTTATGCACAGTACAATCAGATGACTGACTTTTAAACCGAGTGCATTTTCTGTCAAGATAACAGGCTTGTACTAATAGTGGAGTGTTTATTTGCAAAGGCTAGCACCGTTATTGCCGGAGTTTGAGCTCTTGAAGCTCCGCCCTCTTCTCTGGGAGCATCAGCTCATTTGCATTTAAAGGGAAAGAAGAAAATGGTGCGTTTTGGCTCATACCCTAAAAATGGCAATTTTAACAAGCTATAAAAAATTATCTGTAAGTTATTTGAGCTAAAACTTCACATACACATTCTGGGGACACCAGAGACTTATATTGCATCTTGTAAAATGGGGCATAATAGGTCACCTTTAAAAATATCAGTAACACTTTACAATAAGCTTCCAATGTCTAACTACATAACACCACTGAACCAAATACATTTATTACAGTATTTATTAGTCTTTGTTAATGTTAGTTAATGAAAATGCAGTCATTCATTGTTAGTTCATGTTAATTCACAGTGCATTAACTAATATTAACAAGCACAACTTTTGATTTTATAATGCATTAGTAAATGTTGAAATTAAAATTAACTAAGATTAATAAATGCCGTAGTATTGTTCATTGTTAGTTCATGTTAACTAATGTAGTTAACTAATGTTAACAAATGGGACCTTATTTTAAAGTGTTACCAAAATATATTTATAATTTTGGAGAACAAAATCTAAAATAGGTATATTTTATTAGTTATATATTATCATATCTCTTTGAATTGACATTAAATTACAAATTATATGAATATATAATCTTTATCTACTATATTATACACCGTATATAATTTAATAAATTCGTATAAATATATACAATCTATTTTATTTAATTCTAAGGATTTAAATACTAGTTTTTAATTTTAAATTTGTAAAACTATTATATTTAGTATAATATTAACTAAGTCATAGTCTATTATTATATATATGATCCACACACACCACCACCCACATTTATTATTTAATTAGACTATATTAATATATCTCACTATTATGAAAAATAACACTACACCTGGGCCAAACGAAATTCATTTAACTTGATCTAACCTGTTTGCGCTGTAGCACAAACATACGGCTGACTGTGTTTCCGTTAGCGATGCTGCATGGGTTTGATTTAAAACTTTTCCTAATGCACTTAATTGTGGTGGAGTATCGCCACTTAGAGCAAATAACTGTGGGCCACCATCAAGCTCAAGACGCCCAGATCAGTGCCAGTTTCCTGTCAGCCTCAAGATTCATCTCCCTGACAAACTTTGTTTTCAAAGATCGCTCCTCGCACAAATACACCACAGCGATACAGCTGGACCCCATCAGAACGAGGCAAAAATCAGACCATAAGGGATTAGCACGTCTCGCATGTGTTTGCTAATGAAAATCCCAGCATAAACACCAGCTCCAGGAACAGGGAAAGAGCAAGAGGGACAGAAACAAACCATTCCGCTCTTTGATGCTTGGACAGGAGTTGCGTTTGATGTCGACTGTGTATAAGACGGAGCAAAAGGAGCCAAATCAAGCGTAGGACGCTGCCAGTGCTATTTGAAGTGCTTTTTACACAGACAACACAGCAGAGTACGGGGGGGGTAAGAAAAACAAAAAAAGAATAAACCGCGTTACGAGGCAGATCTTTTGGCGCAGATGTTTAAAACATGCATCTGATAGTTTTTATTTTCATTAAAGTGGGATTTGCTACATGGCAAGAAAGAAAATTAAAACAAAATGGAGTAACATCTTGCCTTTGACTTAAGCACATGGACCAGTGATCCTTATCAGGACAATATTGCTGGCGGATTTAACACATGAGTTCGTCTGATAACATCATATTGCAGTTACATATGCGCTAAACCAGCATTTCGAGTCATAACACGTCTCTGTTTATGATACGTCTAGCTTCAGCATGTGTATTTAATGCTGTCCTGGACAACTGGGACAAACATTTCTACACAGAAACGGAGGGGAAAGTCTAAAAATAAATAACTACACTTTTAAAAAATAAAGGTTCTAAAAAGGAGTTTTCGCAGCAATGCCATGAAGAACCTGGCAATGAACAATTCTTGAAAGAACCAATCTAAAGAACATTTTTCCACTATAAACAACCTTTTGTGCATTTGAAATGTTCCATGGAACATTAAAAGGATCCCCAGTTGCAAATAACAAACCTTTATATTTAAAAGTGTAGGCAAATAATTTAGCAAATATACTCAGCCTATCTAGCGTTTGAAGCCAGTTAGATAAAGCCTCACTTTTCCTAACCAAATATGGCTCCTTTTACCACTAAAGCAGACACAGCACATCAACAAATTTGATACATGCTGGATTTTACAGTTATAACATAAATATATCTTTAATCACCTCATAAGTCATCCAAAAAACAATTATTCACCGATTTTTGGGTCGAATTGCAAGTCTAAGGCATACCAGTGCCAAAAACGTCTTCTGAATCAAATCATTCACCATAAATGAAATGAGTCACCTTCAAAAGTCTACATCAATCCACTTCTGTAATTGAAATTATGAACCTGATGCTACTGCTGAGTTATACAACTCCAGATGTTCTCGCATCAAATTAAATCACTTTCATATCATCAGTCAGTGCTTTGCCATTAAGGGCAATATGGTGGGTTACAGGTTATAAAGATGCTGCAGGTGGGCAGAGCAGAAATTCAAGTGTGATTAAAACTTATGAATGGTCGGTCATAATAATGGCTGTTGGACTAGAAGGACTGGCTGGTTGAGGTCAGGGCTCTACACGGGCCAGTCAAGTTCTTTCAAATCAAACTCATCCAACCATGTCTTTATGGACCTTGCTTTGAGCACTGGGACAGTCATATGGGAATACAAAATGGACTTCCTAGAACTGTTCCCAAAAAAGTTGGAAGCACAGCATTGTTCAAAATTTCTTGGCATGATGAAGCATTAAGATTTCCCTTCACGGGAAGTAAGGGCCTTAACCCAACCCTTGAAAAACAGCCCCTATACCATTATCCCTCCTCCACCAAACTGTACAGTTGGCACAATGCAGTCAGGCAGGTAATGTTCTTCTGGCATCCACCAAACCTAGACTCGCCCATCATACTGCCAAACCGAGCTTGTCACTCCACAGAACAGGTTTCCACTGCTTCAGAGTCCAGTGGCGGCACGCTTTACACAACTCCATCCGAAGCTTGACATTGTACTTGGTGAAATGAAGCTTGCATGCAGCTGCTCGGCCATGGAAACCCATCCATGAAGCTCCCGCCGCACAGTTTTTGTGCTGATATTAATGCCAGTGGAAGTCTGGAGCTCTTCAGCTATGGAATCAGCAGAGCATTGGTGACTTTAGATTCAGAACTAGGTGGATCTCACTCATGACTTATGTGGTCTTCACTGTGGAGCTTGTTGGTGAGTTACTAAATCTTTTTTTTTTTTTCCCCACTGTTCATTTTACGGTGACTGTGAAATATCTAGCAGAGATGAAATGTGCTTGTTTTTTATGCAGATGTGCAAAGCTTGTCGCATCATACCAAAAAAGACTTGAGGCTGTAAAGGTGCTTCAACTAAGTACTGAGTTAAGGGTATGAATATTTATGCAAAAGGACCTATTTCAGTTTTTCTTTTTTAATAAATTAGCAAAGTTGTCCACACTGTTGTTAGCTTGTTCAGTTGGGGTATGAGTAGACTATGTGAAATTAACTAATTTAAAGCAGTTTAACTAAGGCTGAATAAATAGCGTGAAAAAAATTATAATTACTTTTGCAAGGACACAGTAATATTGAATCTATGGAATTCATAACTGACGGCTATATATAAATATCAAGAAATTAAACTTAATAATAATAATAATTATTATTATAATAATTGACCAATAAAACGACTTCCATCATGAGCCACACCAATCTTTTAGATATTGTTGAACTGTGGAAGTGTGGTGGTAGCACATTTGAACAGTAATCTGACTTCTGGTCAAGTCACTATAGCTTCAACATAATAACCATGCAAACTTCTAGTTGGAAGCAAGGTTATCAGTGAAGTACGTCCCACTGATAAAAAGGATGAAACGGATGCATTACGGACGCTTCCATCACCTGCATATAAAGCCATTTTTGAAGTGATTAATGGTATGACTACAGAGCAGTTGGCATATAGATGCTGAACGCTGCCGCCTGTGATCAAAGCAGCACCTCACAGAGTGATGCATGTGTGCCTAGCACTGACAGGATGAGAAATCTAAGCACAAGTTCTATTATCAGCTCGTCTCCATTCATCTCAAAATGTAGCCGAGATTCACTCGAAGGTCAGAAAACATCAATGGGCGTTATTTGAAGAAATAAACTGAGAGCCTGTGATCTGAATCTAGGTATGCTGGTATTTCTAGCCAAGGTTAGAAACCATGTGAGAGACAGACAAACAGAAAGAGAAACAGACAGGCAGTGAGCAGAGGGGCTCGGAGGGTGGGAGGAAGAGAGTAAGACTAAATAAAAGGAAAGGGAAAACTGAAACGGGCATGAAAAAAAGAGGGATAAGGTGAGGTTCTCAGAGTATATGGTCTGGAACTCTAAAACAAAACATTCAGAAAATGTTGATTGCCAACTAAATATTTTACAACAAGTGTTATTTTTTATTCAGTTTTACATACCTCATATAAAATGAATAAAAATAACACTTAACAATTAAAGCAACCTTCTTACTAAAAGTGAGAAATGTCAAAATAAACATTGAAATCCAGATTTGTGTGATTTCTTTCCAAAAAATTTTATTACTTATATTACTTAAAAAGTTACTAAGTTACGGACTAAGATATGGAATGGTATCTACGCTAATATTAGTCCGTTTCTCTCTTATTCCGAGGTCACCACTGCCACCAGATCCAATCTGTATCCAGATCAGATAGTGGATCAGCACCTACAGACGCCCTCGACAGCCCTGAATGTCAGCGGATACCATGTCAACTAGATGAGCCACATAGACAGATCCCCTGCGAAGACCTCATCAAATAGATGACCATCGACAAGACCACGAGAACCAGATGAGTCCTCCGCTCAATCTATTCGATCTAACGTGTGTTGCAGCCTGGAATTAAACCACACCATGCTGGTTTCGTCTGGCCAGAGGAGAACTTGCCTCCCGACTGAGCCTGGTTTCTCCCAAGGTTTTTTTCTTCATTTCGGTCACCGATGGGAGTTTTGGTTCCTTGACACTGTCGCCTCTGGCTTGCTTAGTGGGGGACACAATTTATGGGCAAATTGTTGATGGACT
Organism: Sinocyclocheilus anophthalmus; assembly: GCA_018155175.1. Lineage (NCBI taxonomy): Eukaryota > Metazoa > Chordata > Actinopteri > Cypriniformes > Cyprinidae > Sinocyclocheilus > Sinocyclocheilus anophthalmus. The sequence goes on from JADLZN010010119.1 coordinate 36,609, forward strand.
GCACAGACCCACTATTGGAGAGAATGAAAATGAGCGGACGCTGACATCAAGATCAACAATGATACTTTAAACTGATATAAACTGTTTTATTGGTCCTCTGCATTATCGCAAAGTTTTTCTGTTTAACACGGTAAGCGCAGTAAAGCTGTAATCGGGTGTATAAAGGACTATATAAATAAAGGTGACTTGACTAAAAAGTATACTAAAAAGTGGAACGTCTAAGTCAGGGGTCAGGAACCTTTTTTGACCAAAGAGCCAATTTTTTATTTTTGGTTAATGCATTTTCCAAAAGAGCATATATATATATAGCCATAATATATATTAAAATATAATATAGGTTTTTTTCAATAACGTTTTCATAATAGTAACTTTATTAGAATCATGGAAACTAAAATACACGAATATGCAAATAACCGTCAAAAATTGTGCAGTGCTTTTACTGTGAGGTTGATTTACAGGGGGGTGCATTCTCTTCAGAGTTCTCTCTGTGTATGTAGTGTGAGTGTGTGTGTGTGTGTGAGAGAGAGAGAGAGAGTGAAGAAAATGAACGGTGCTTATGGGTCGACCTATTTATGTGAATACACACCAGCGCAGGCATTTTGATACTCCGTGTTTTGACCGTTTTAGGTGTGCCACCGAAGACAAAGTCTTTGCTTCTCCGTGTTCCACTCAGACCTCGCGCGCAGAAAACAACCAGTCAGAAGTGGATTGAGTTCTGTATTGCGGCTTTGAGTTTTTAATACTGTCTGTCTTTTTAATATCAAGAATGTCCTGCTCTTTACTGTCTCATTCATTCACGTTCCTTTATTAATAACGCTAACAGTCCCACCCGCTGAAAGCTGCGCGGAAAAAGCAAAAGTAACCGGCGAAATTTTCATACTGACTCTTGGCACAGGAGAACACCATCTTCAATAAAACATAGTATATGTTTCAGTCCTGTCATTTTTACATACTTTTACACTTTTTCTGCTGTTCAAAAAAATCTTTCTTTTCGCTATTACCACAAACAAGCTTGAATATGAGTTTATTAGCTCTGCGTTACCATAGAAACATCAGTGGTTTGCGGTCTTGACTCTCGCGTCGCAAACAGGACTGCACGTGCACTGAACGCCACTTTGTCCGGTACAAAAAATATATATATATATTTTAAACCTTTTAGCATCTTATGTAGGCTCTACAACAAATGATCTCTAGTGATGTAAAATTTTTGTAATAGATCATTTGTTGGTAAAAGGTGAGAGATCTGGCGATGATTTTTGCCGAAGAGCCAGGTGTGGCTCGCGAGCCATAGGTTCCCGACCACTGGGTCTCAGGTAAACATGAAATCTTATTGCTGTGATTATCTTCCTAAAATTCTTTCAAAATAGTTACTTCTTATTTTTAAATCTAAAAAATTAATAGACCAAAAAAAGCTGACAGGCAGTCTAAAATAAAATAAAATAATTTCTCAGTCGGTTAGTTTGGGAACAAATGTTGGTTTGTAATCACTGAAAAACTTCATTTAAAGTGACAATAAATGGAGCAATTCCAAGATTCCTAAAATATATGTATAGATTGGACATTTTTTCCTACAACAACTTTGGTAATGAAGTCAACACAACACTATTTGTAAAAGTTGAAAAAAATAATTGATATTATTTACATTGAGATAACCTCTGAAGTATGCAAGTAGGGTGGAGGACTATGGTACAGTATGTCTTACTAAGCATCATATGAAGTGATGAGATGAATGAGGTTCATAAAATCCTCAGGACTCATCCCTGACATGAGCTCTACCTGCTCTCCGCTCTCCCAGACTGCTTTGCAGCTCAGAGGCTCAGCACAAAAGGCCCTTTATGATGTGAACCTGACATGTGGCGACAGCGTTCCCACAGAGATTGGCTTCACTGCTCCACCTCTTCTCTCGCTTTCGTCCACTCTGAATCTCTGTGTCCCCAGCCTGGGGAGGGAACGTTAGGTGGCAGGGCTCCGGTTGCTCAACCCAAGGGGGATTTAGGGAAAGATCCATCTCTGGATTCATCTAAAGCTGATCTTGCACCAAATAAGTCACCCAGCTGACCAAGAGAGGCTCAAGAGTTTAACCAGATCACTGAAGGTTACTAAATAATCTGTCAGATGTCAGATCAGTCAACAGGAAACCTTTTGTTTTGTGTTTTAATGCGGCTTTGGCTGTGCACTTTAGAAATCAGTGAAGCATCATTTTCATCCAAAAATTCTGTCATCTGTTATCCTTTAACCAATACGGCTTTATTTCTTATGTGGAACATAAAAGAAGAAATTTTGAAGACTGTGCTGGTTGCTCTTTTCCATGCAATTATTGAAAGGTGACTGACAAGCATTAAAAAGCATCGAATCTTTTCAATTAATCAAATGGCTGGATGCACTTAAATCCTCAATAATCCGCCATAAGGACGCTTTCCTGTCACATATTAGACATACGCATTTTAATAAACTGACGGAATGCCAGTTAAGGTGTTTAAATGCCAGGTGCAAAATTGGTGTAATGGGCAAAAATCTAGCTGTGTTGATCAGTTTATACTTAAGCTGTTCATGACTTTACCCCAAAAAAGGAAAACAGTTTAATGCGTTTAAATGACATCAAAATAAATGTTGAAAACCTGATTTGTGATTTCTGTCAAAAAAAAAAAAAAAAAAAAATTAATTAATTACTTAATTCTATGAAGAAGAAAAAACCTTTAAAAAAGTAACTAATTTCCAAAAGTTTTGTTCTTTTTTTTTTCCTAAACAATTTAATAGACAAAAATGAATGATTGTATGAATAATCTATGCCAGTTTGGGACCAAACATTGGTTTGTAGTTAATGAAAAACGTATATATTCCTCAAATTAATGACTTGTTAAATAAATTAATTGATCTTTTGAGATCTCTTCAATGAATCAACTTGAAGTGGAATGATTTGTTCTCACATTGTATTTATCTTGATCTCGAGTTCAAGTCAGTTACTCAATGTGGCCACAACCACTAACAGCTTACTAGAGGGAAGACTATGAGTGAATAACGACTTAAATTTAGGTCTGTTCCTCAAACAAGCCATGCTTGGCAGGTTTTATGCAACATCTGGGAGTCGGGGTACACAGTTTTTCACTGGGTTAAACGTAATGAGTGCTTTAAAAATGTTGGTTAAATGGCCTTTTCCTGTCTAAATGAGTGATTTTTGGCTGGAATAAGCTGGACCAGAATTTATCCTGATAAATAATCAGTACAGAATAAGCAAGAAGAAACATTGTGTTAAAAGTAAAAAGGTTAGATGTAGCACCAAATGGAATTCAGCAATTGTTAAAGGCCAAAGAAACCTAATCTGATGGTATTTAAGACTATTTTTCTAATGAATGTGAGCAGACTGAACATCTCTGAACATCTCTGCATGGCTGAAGACAACAGACTACCTAAGTGCCCACTTAAAAGGTTAGTGTGGGCACAAACTCAGCCAAAATGTGAAGTTCAGCTACAAAAAATAACATTTCACTTGTACCACAAAGATAAAGAGAATGAGAAAGAGAGAGCATATGTTATGCATTACTCACACAACTCCATTATTTCTGCCCTACTTCCATCACACGTGGCCTGAGACAACAGGCAAATGAACAGCAAACAAACTATTTTCTCCAACCCTCTCTGCACCAGCACTACTTCCAAAAAGCCAATGTACTGATTAGGGGTTGACCAATTATCGGTCCCGGTATTAAGCATTTTTCTGATTATCGGTATCGGTCATTTTCAAAACCGATTCGCCGATAAAATAACTTAATTTTGAAACGCTATTTGGCTCTGATGCAGCCTGTCAGAACTCAACACTCTGTAGCCTAAAGCAGTCTCCGCCCACCACCCATCTGATTTGTTGGGAGTCACGAGTCAGACCAATCAAAGCGGAATTCACTCTCACTCCGAAAGCGCTTGCTAACTGGAGCTGCTTCAGTGATCACGCATCAGTTGTCTCTCAAAGGTAAGGCAGCAGCAGACGTTGCTTAAGTTGCAATAAATCGCAATCCACTAACTGTTACACTGAAGTTGCAAAAACCTCAATATTATCCGCGATGCGGAAAACGCGGACGTAATTGTGGAATCCAGTCATATAAATGGAATTTACTGTATAATGCGGAATGTCACGGAATTTGTCAAAGTTTGGATGAATTAATCAAAAGTAGGTCAGTACACTTAAATAGAGTCGCAATACGGACTAGTATCTGTAAATATTAAGCCGCAAAAATACTATTTAAATATGAATCCAGCATGTTCTGCGTGTCTCTGTAAGTAAACGGCACAGACGCGCGGTTTTGTTTTCTACACAGAGTGTGTGACGCTCGCGGTGATTTCAGCTTCTGTCGTATCACTACATGAGGACATAAATACATGAACAACATCTCCAGAACTGCTCTGACTCCCTCTAAACGTCACTTCATGAGCATTTGACAGTTTCATTGGAGTAAAACTATCTTCATATCATTTACATAGACCTACAGAAACAAGTTCCTCATGGCAACCCGTTAAAATATAAGTTTGGGTTAGCTTAAAGAAATGATCAGAAATATATTACTGTGCTGCAGTATGATGTACATAATACTACTCAGGGATGAAAGTTTTCCGTTGCTACGATGGATTTCCGTCAATTGGAAAAAATTAGGGGAAAAGAAACATGAAGCACATTGTTGCCAGTGTTCTGACGATTTGTGCTACCCTGTCAGATTGTGCTACCTCCCATTAAAACAGATGGTAGCATAATTCAATAGCGAAAAGTGCTACCTATCAGATTTTGCTTCCAGCATGATATTAATAAGGTGTGAGGCTTTATTAACATGTACACCTACCCCAACCCTAAACCTACCCTTACAGTAGGATAAATACAGTGTTGGTAGCATAATCTGATAGGTAGCATTATTTGTCAGAACACAGGCACACCAAAAATCCTCCCCGCCCCGGCTGCAGCTTCTCACTGACAACATAACGCCGCTCGCATCATTCACAGTCGGGTTATTAGCAGAGAACACAGAGCAGGTCTTGAATTTCAGGCGCAGGATTGCGGCTATTAATAATAATTCTACACATTCCCACAGGTTCCACGCTTATAACGTGATGACAGATGATGATGAACTTATCATTTTTGCACGTGCTTTTGAGTCTTGAGAACTCTCATTTTCTGTGCGCCCACAGATCGCGATAAGGAGAGTGACAGATTTTAATAATTATTAAAGGAGTTTGCAAATGTGATATTGATTTAATACAACAGTTCAATAAACAAGTACTGCCTGATTTTGCTCTATTTCATCAACGAAAATAGTTCCAAATAAAGTAACAGCTCAGCCACTGCGCATCTCTAAAAGCAAAAACAGCGGTGTTTCATTCATGAATGAAAGTACGTTTTTGAACGAATTTAGTGAGTCAGTGATTCATGATTACCCATTCATAAAGACTTGTTTAATTCCTGAATGAATCAGCCGTTCAAACGAATCAATTGAATGAATGATTCAGTGATCAAATCAGTGATTTGCCGCCACCTGCTGGCGGTTTCAGTTTCATTTTTAGGTATAATTGCAGTTATTTAAATCATTTAATATTTCTGTATTCAAATTTTTATATTTAAAACATTAATCTCCACATTAATTTATGAATTTAATTGCACTCATGCCACCTCTGAGCCTCATTGAATGTCTGAAAATGTACCTACAAGCCACTTTTGTGTTCTTCTGTGCCACCTCTGTAGTACAAATACATTTTTCATTAATACTAATTTCATGATTGGTAACTTATTTGTCTTATTCTACTTCTTATTATATTGTTTTAAATAGAAATGTTAAAAAGATTATAAACATACATTTTTGAAATTGACAGATGAAAATGATGCCATTTCAAAGGTAAAAAGAAAATGCCCCTGTAACCTTCACCTCATATTAGGAAGGCTAATTTTTGATAAGAAATTTTGATTATTGATCAGAAGGTGCTCCTATAATTGTTTTTATTAGGAGGACAAGCACTCCTGATTACAAGAAGAAAAACACTGCTCTTAAACTGGGTGTGTGACAGGTATGGCTGTGGAATGGGGTTTGGCCGAGGAAAAGTTTTCAGTTTTCAGTCTTTTGCTACTACAACAATTATTACGACTTTTGTTTAAAAGAATTATCACACAATACGCTATTTCTTCCATGTTTTAATTTTAATGGTAAACCCTTTGTTTGCCAAAAAATAAAGAGATTAACTCTTTAAAATAAAGAGTTTACTGTGGGAGTACTACACTCAACCAACACCAGGGAAGGCCGTTTTTGTCAGAGCCCTTGTTATTCTTAATTTTGACATTCATTTTCATTTTTACACCAGACATATATATATATATCGGTTCAAAATATCGGTTATCGGGCTACTTGATCTGTAATAATCGGTATCGGCCTTGAAAAACACATATCGGTCGACCCCTAGTACTGATGCCCCATTTTTCAACCTCTGGCCAAATTCCATCAATCAAATCTCTTTACTCTCAGAGGCCCCATGTGTCTAGTTGGGGCCCAACAAGAGCGAAAGATCTAAATGAACCAATCTCAACTGAAAGTCAACACCAAACACAGCCTGTGCTAGGTCCTTATTTTTTACAAGGCACAGCCGTATTTGTCTATTAACTTCTCCGTTAAGAATTTCGAGATCAGAAATCAGATGCACGAATAACCACATGTCAATGAGTACCACATCTGCAGTGTAGAACAACTGCTTGGAAACTGATTGAACATTGGTTCTCGTTGTGGCTTTCCCAAACCGTTTCAGGTGTTTCTATTGCTCCAATGCCAAAGAAAGGGGCTTCATCGGGGCTCAGCGGACAGACCTGGTCTGATTTAAACATGTCCTTTGGCACTGTGGATAGCATGTCTGCTGCTCTGATTAGAAACAGTAAGATGTTTGCCAATAGGCACACACTATTTTGCACAAGAGCATCTGCCAAAAATCATATAAAAGTCTGGAATCTGCCTTTCAGCACTGAAGACGCAGCTCAGCGGTTTTGTTTTGCTTCTGGTACATTCAGGTTTTCATTACCAACCCACATCGCTCGGCATAACGTCTCAACGAAACGCGTATTTCCTCCTGATAGAAGACACCAAGGAATGAGGGATAAAGCCAGTCGGGATTCTTATCAGGGTATTCGATGGGGAAAGGGGTTTGCATGTGGAGTGATTCACATAGGCAGGTTGGCTCATCCCTCACAGCTGGCCCTTTAAGTGAAACCTGCTGTTTTCCCCCCGTGTTTACGTTTGGCTGCCTCACTCTTCTTCATCGGGTTTCAGACTACAGGAAAGCTCTGAGCAAAAACAAAGGCTTTTTCAAAGGCAACCTCAGCAGGTTAAGATAAAATGTTTTTACTGTCCAATATGAAAAGCACCTGCTGCTAAATTAAGTGGGCCGGCTCAGGGTGAGGTACTGGAGGGTGCTTTCCCGTCACTGGCTTGGTTTTCTTTAAAGTGTAGAAGAGAGGGGACCAAGAAAGGTACAATTAATCAGAAATTATTAAGAATATTAAAAAGTGCCAATTACAGCATTCCATTTTGTTCGACTCCTGCTATTTACAACATATTTTAACAGCAATTTAATAAAAAGTGACATTAAATTGAATAAATGTAGGATTATTTCATTACTGCCACATACTAAATACCAGAATCAATGCTGTATATATATATAGGTGTGCGGTGGTGTTCTGTAATGAGGCGGCAAAGTCCTTTTTTTTTTTTTTTTTCTCAATCAAATGTAAATTCCTGTCCCAGTCACATTTTCTCAGTTAACTAAACATTACTACACTACAGAAAAAATGATGATATTTTACATTGTATTAACAATTAATCCATATTCGTTTTTTACAAGACAAGGGAGAATTCATCAGTTTAGTGTTTTTAAGCATTTAAATTTATTCCAAAATAATAACTCAAGGCAGTAACAATTTAAACAATATATATTATTTGTGAACTTATGTTCAGCTATTCTTTTTAATAGTTAACTTTGAACTATTTTTTTTTTCTGATCATCAGTCAGCAAAGCTCTGTAAATATTGGTCACAGACACAGAGATTTACTTTAAGTTTCACCAAGCTGATTACTCACTACAAACTCCCATAGATCATGTTTTCAGGCCATTTTAAGTCTTATTTTGATGTAACAAATTGGTTATTTCTAAGTGTGTGAGTTGTTTACTTACTTTTTTAAATGAGTCTTCCCATTAATGCCATTACATTCAGACTGATTCGCGAACGCGGAATGCACATGAACACCAGAGGCGGGATTTATTGCATGAACCAATCACAGCCGAACATAACCAGTCAGATCCAATCATATCGCGATGGAGGCATTGTCTCCTCTCACGTGATTTTCCCCCATTCATTCTCAATTACCCCCCACCAAACTCATCGCACGCTTTAGGGGGTCTGTTAAAACTCAATGGGCTCAGGGGAGGCAAGGAGGCGTAGAGAGACGCGGGGTGTGATAGTTGGAATTTGAGGGTTTAATACTATAGAAAGAACTAAAGGTTTTTCGTTAGAGTGTTTTCAGTTGTTTATTTTCATATAAAAATATGGCATGCAGTTGCATCAAACAATGGTATAAACATCATTCAATGTAAATTGTGATAATCATAATTAATAATCACAATTACGGGGGCGCGCTTCCGGCACTGAATGGCGTAAACGTGTTTTTTTATAGCTCTCCACGAGTCTATAATATTTGCTCTCAATCCACCTTGTAGCCGTTTAAATACCATAAGTTGTTAACTTGACATTCTGAACAATGCCGTCAAAGCATAAGAAAACTGAAAAATCGAATACAGAAGATGCGGGAGGCACCGACAATGTTCATGAAGAGCCGCCGGCTAATGCTAATCAAACTAGCGCTGAAGCAACGGTGCCTACGAACACCGACATAATGGAAGCAATAGCGAAATTGAACGGATCCTTTGACAGAAAGTTTGATGTCCTTTCATCTACCTTAACAGAGTTGAACGTATCCATCGCTAATATTTCTTCCAGAGTGACAGTGACGGAAGAGACTGCAAAAGCTCACGAAACCCGCATCGAGTCACTTGAGAAACTGTGTGCGCACCTGGAGGCCGAAAGTGAAAAACTTAAGGAAAAAACCTGTGACTTAGAGTCAAGATCTCGACGACAAAACATTCGAATAGTCGGTATAAAAGAAGGCGCTGAAAATGGTAAACCTACTGAGTTTGTCACAAAGCTTCTGGCCAATATGCTGGGCGAGGAGAACTTTGACCGTCCAATTCAGATCGACAGGGCACACCGTTCGCCACAACCACTAAGAGATGGCCGCACTCGGGCAATTATTGCCAGAATCCATCACTACCAAGTGAAAGAACAAATTTTGCGACTGGCAAGATCGAAACCTCTGCAATACGATGGCAAAGCGATACGTATTTTTCCAGATCTCGCCGTTGACGTCTTGAAACAGAGGCAGAAGTTCGACAACATACGGAAGAAGTGCTGGGAGCATGAAGTGAGATGCGGATTCCGTTTTCCTTCCAAGTTCATCGTGACCGTGAGGGATAAAGAAACGAAGACCTTCGACTCACCCGAGGTTGCTGAAGCATATCTAAGAAGCGCTGTGGAGAAATGGTGAAATGTTGAAAACGCTACATTGGACAACGGAGTCAGAAAAGACTTGTGTGTATATAATTCTCTTTGATATATTGGAAAGACTGCAAGGTATCATTTTTGTTGTATTTTGTTAGATGAGTGGGGGGCTGTACTAACGGAAGAATGTCAGGTGGCATCGAGGGTGAGTTAAAAGATGCAAATGTTTTTTTTGGGGGGGGGGGCATCCATAATGTTAGCATGGGATGCAGGTTTGAGGGGGATGGGGGGATGGAGCGGGTGTCTGTTCTGATTTACAAGGTTCGTAATGTTCAAGTTCATGGGAAGGTTACCTTTTTGAGTTTGGGTTGAAAGTTTTAATGTGCAGCTTTTATTTAAAAGGGTCAGGCAGAACAATTTTTTTTTTTACATACTGAGTAACGGAGTGAAGGTTCGCGGTGGCGGCACACTGAATTTATTAAGCTGGAACGTACGTGGACTTAACAGTCCAGTCAAAAGAGGAAAGGTTTATGCGCATCTTAAAAAATTGGGTGCGGAAATAGTTTTTCTCCAAGAAACTCATATTAAAACGACAACAAAGTTTAGCATTAAAGCTCCATGGATGTCTCAAGTCTACCAGTCAAATTTCTCTACCAAAGCTAGAGGAGTAGCAATTATTATTAAAAAGTCTGTCCCCTTTATACATAAGCAAACTATTAAGGATAGGAATGGCAGATATTTAGTTGTGTGTGGGGAAATAAATTCATTACCCATCACTTTAGTGAATGTGTATGGTCCTAACTTTGACGATCCTTCATTTTTTGAGAACGTCTTCAAGATTATACCAGACTTTATGCATTCACAAGTCATCATGGCTGGTGATTACAATTGCGTGTTAAATGCGAGGTTAGACACGCATCCCCGTCGAACCATAATAAGTAAATCGGCTGGTGTACTAAGCAATTATATGCAAAAGTTAAATTTAATAGATTGCTGGAGAACTTTGCATCCCTCGGATCATGATTTTTCATTTTATTCCTCAGTTCATAAAACTTATTCAAGGATTGACTTTTTCCTAATAGATTCCAGATTGTTGCAACATGTAGTTTCAACTGAATACCATAATAGATTATTATCAGATCATGCCCCGGTTTTTCTTAATTTAAATATAAAATATAATAGAGGAAATTATTCCTGGAAATTTGATAATATGTTATTAAACGATCACAAATTTTATGAGTATCTTTCTAACAAGTTTACATCGTTCTTAGAAAATAATGATAAAGGAGATGTATCCGATTCGGTTCTTTGGGAGACAATGAAGGCGGTTATCAGAGGCGATATTATAGCATATCAAACTGCTAAGAATAGAGAGAACAAAGCCAAATTAAATGAAATTGACATACAAATAATACATCTGGAGAGTGAATACAGATCAACTGGTTGTAAGACTACTTTGAAGAAAATTGTTGCACTGAGAAGTGAATATAACTCAATTCTTTCTAAGAAAGTGTCGAGACAACTTATGTATATCAGGCAAAGACAGTTTGAAATAGGTGATAAACCCCAAAAATTACTTGCACACCAATTAAAGCACTCTCATGCAACTCGTGCAATACATAAAATAAAATTGAATAATGGGAAGATAATTGTTGACCCCAAGGAAATTAATCGTTGCTTTGCTGATTTCTATAAAGAAGTCTATGAATCAAAATGTAAAACAAGCCAAGAGGCAATAGAAGAATTTTTTTCTCAATTGGATCTTCCCATTCTTAGCACTGATGCAAAACAATCCTTAGATAAAGAAATTACACTAGAAGAAATAAATGAAGTAATAGAACAGTTACCCAATAACAAATCTGCGGGTCCGGATGGCTTTAGTGCCGAATTCTATAAAAAATTCAGGAATAATCTTGTACCTATAATTCAAAGACTGATTAAAAGTGCAACAACACAAAATAAATTTCCACCAACGATGTATGAAGCGAGTATAGTATTAATTCCAAAACCGGGGCGGGACAAGCTGCAGATGTCTTCCTATCGCCCGATCTCTCTCATTTCCAAAAATTCTTGCGAATAGATTGAAAAAGTACATCTGTTCTATAATTCATCAGGACCAGACTGGTTTTATGCCAAAGAGACATATATATTTTAATTTGAGACGGCTCTTTAACATAATTTATAACAAGAAAAACATAAAGACATGTGTAATCTCATTAGATGCTCAACGTGCCTTCGACCAATTAGAGTGGAAATACATGATTGCTGTTCTAAAGAAATTTGGATTCGGTTCAGAATTTATTAAATGGATTGAAATAATGTATGCACATCCAGTAGCTTCTGTTATTACCAACCAAAATATTTCAAATCCATTTCAGTTATCTCGAGGTACACGTCAGGGATGCCCTTTGTCTCCTTTTTTTTAATGTTTGATATCTCAATGGAACCATTAGCAGCCAGTATTAGACACCATCCTAACATAGCGCCTATAGTGATAGAGGGCAGACCCCAACATCTTTCGTTGTATGCGGATGATATTCTCCTGTATGTTTCCAACCCTGAAATGTCTATTCCACCATTACTTGAGCTTATTGAAAAATTTGGCAGTCTTTCTGGATTCACAATAAATTGGGAAAAAAGTGAATTAATGCCAGTCTCTGATGATTTAGATAAAAAATACTTATCTAGCACCAAATTTAAAATAGCAAATCTCTCCTTTAAATATTTGGGTGTAATAATCACTAAAAAACCTGAAATGTTATTAAAATTAAACTGGAAAAAGAAAATTGATCAGCTTAAAGATGATATCATTTTTTGGAAGACACTCCCTATGTCCATGGTAGGCAGGATTAACGCTATAAAAATGGTGGTACTTCCAAGATTTTTGTATATATTTCAATCTATTCCTTTCTTTATTCCCCTTAATTATTTTAAACAGCTAGAATCTATTATAAGCAGCTTCATTTGGGACAACAAGATCGCTAGGATTAACAAGAAACATCTAAACAAATCTAAAGATCAAGGAGGGTTTGGGCTTCCCAATTTTAAATATTATTATTGGGCAGCTAACTTAAATACTTTAGCATGGTGGAGGAAGATTGGTTCAGTGGAGTTAGGTGACAAGCCAGAATGGTTAGCAATTGAAAGAAGCTTCTTGTTACAAGACTTCATTAACAGCTCTGCTTAACAGTCCCGTCAAAATTGAAGTCAAAAATATAAATGGTAACACAGTTATTTCAAACCTAATTAAAGTATGGAAACAAATCAAGGTATATTTGAAAATTCCAGATTTATATTTAGATACCCCAATCTGTAATAATCATGCTTTTCCTCCGGGGTTACATGATAAGATCTTTTTTCAATGGAAACATATGGGTATAGTAACAATACAAGATCTTTATAGGGAAGGTACATTTAGTTCTTTTGAACAACTAAAACAACGCTATGCTCTTGTTCCTGCTCATTTTTTCCGTTATTTGCAAGTCAGAGACTTTGTGAGGAAGCACAGTTCAGACTTTAAATCTTTGAATTTAAATCCAACTTTAGAAAGTATTGTTAATGTACACCCTGCTAATGGCACTGTGTCAAATTTTTACAAATTATTGGTAGAAAAGGTGGACAATAACACTCACAAAATAAAACATGATTGGGAAGAGGAAATGGGTTTTAATATTCATGAAAACATGTGGGATGAGTGCTTGAGAAATGTACATACATGTTCTGTAAATGCTAGACATAATTTGATTCAGTTTAAGGTAATTCATAGGCTTCATTATTCTAAATTAAAACTTCATAAAATTTATCCCACAATTTCCCCACTCTGTAATAAGTGTAAAATATTAGAAGGCACCCTGTTTCATTCTTTATGGTCATGTAGTAAAATTCAGCCATTTTGGAAATGTATATTTAAATTTCTTTCTGAAGTGTATTCTGTCGACTTGGCGCCTGAGCCTTGTATTGGACTTTTAGGTGCAGAAAATGCCTTTTACAGTAAATATCAAACACAGGCTATTTCGCTCTGCATGTTACTTGCAAAAAAACTGATCTTACAGATGTGGAAAGCAGATTCTGTCCCTACTTTTGAGATGTGGGCAAGGGAACTGGGAAATGTGTTACATTTGGAAGAACTGAGATTTATATTAAAAGATAAATTGTCCATTTTCAACAAGATCTGGAAACCAATAAGTCTGTTCTTACAGGCAGACTGAATATATTGGATTACATCACTTTTAATCAAACTGTCTGAATATATACTATTTGGATAGCTGTTGTTGCCGTCCATCAGGATAAAAGATTGTATATTAACATGCCGTTGCTCATGCACAACATTCCTGATTTTAAAGCCACTGAAGTAACCTTAACCTTTTTTTTTTTTTTTTTTTTTTTTTGGGGGGGGTTCTAATATAAAGCTTTAATGTTCTTTGTTCAAAGTCACTATTATACAGTGTTACAGCTAAGGGTGCTTGGATGTCGTATTTTTCCTGTGTAGTAGCTATTTTGTGACATTGTGTGTGTTGTTTTAAGAAAATGTAAATAAAGAGATAAAAAAAAAAAAAAAATCACATTACAATTTAAAGGAATAATCGCAATTATGATTTTTGTCATCAGCGGAGCCTAAAAACTATATATATATATAGATATATATTATAGATGTATATATATATATGGGGACAAAAATGCTTAAATATAATGTTTACTTGATTGTTTATATGTGTATTTTTAACACCTAAATACACTGTTCAAAAGGTTGGGGTCAGTAAGATTTTTTTTTTTTTTGGGAAGAAATCAATACTTTATTTACCTAGGATTGCATAAATCGATCAAAAGTGAAGTAAAGACTTTTATAATGTTTCAAAAATACATTAAAAAAAGTCAACTGTTATTTTAAAATTAAAAATAATATTTCACAATATTACTGTTTTTAGTGTATTTATCAAATAAATGCAGCCTTGGTAAAACCAAGAGACTTGTTTCAAAAAGCATAGAAAAATCTTACCAAACTTAAACTTTTGAACGGTAATGTGTACAACAAATAAAGTTATTTTATTTCTTATTTTTGCAAGGCATTAAAAAGTTCATGTACATGATCAAAAAAATTTAAGATATAGCGCTGATCCAGTCTTTCTCACAATGGGACAGCAGGCTATTCTTATTGTGTGGTAGCCTAGACATAGAATATAAAGTGCAGCTTCCCCACATATAAAATTCAACTTTTATTATTTGTCATAATTATGCAGCCCTACGACAAACATAGCTGTGGAAGATGAATCAACTAAGGACAGGTTGTTATCCCTTGCCTGCAATGGTATACAGACAGGAAAAGGGAAACGTAACTGTGAGAAATGACTTCCCTGGCCTGCAGAAACATCAATGACAGAAGCAGACACTTCCATATTTCCGCAGTCTCATCCAGATGGACAAACAGTGCAAGCCAAGCAGATCAAGTTTAGGCTCCGCAAGAGATGTTATGAAATTTGAGGTCTGGTTCTCTGGGTAGAGCTAGCAGAGGAGAGCGAGCGCGAGAGATAAACAGATCTGCAAAATCACTTCATTTATTCCATACCTGGAAGCCTTGAATGTGAGCTAAGTACTCCAGCTGCTGGGAAGGCTGGATGGAGCCACAGGCCAAAGCAGGTGCTTTTCCCTTCAGGATCAGGGCCTCAGCGGTGGGCGACGTCCCGCTTAGCAGCAGCTCTCGTGCAATCGTTGCGGTGCTGCCCACCGATGGGTTGAAGAATGGCCCTGTGGACCCTTGATCAATGTCTTTGGGTGTCATGTAGTTTCCAGGGGCACCGGGGACTCCCTTATTCCGGCTCGCTTCCATTTCTTGATACACATCTGGGGAAAGGTGAAGAATTCCTTTTTGTGCTATATAGGGATGGAAAAAGACACACGGTCACTGCTTAGCTGTGTGCACATTGTATTCTTTAGGAATAATGGAAAAGGTCATGAAATAAATGATTAAATAAATAAATAAATAGATGATATTAAAATAATATTTATAATACAATTTATTGGGTCCATTGCTGAAAAAATATTAATTTAAAAAAAAAATTTATCGTCACCAAAGGGTGGGTGTAAATATAATATATATATATATATATTTTTTTTTTTTTTACTTTTTACTCTCTGCACAACTCGGTAACATTGGAATGATCATCAAAATAAGCCTGAAAAAAATTCCAGTTCCATGAAATATAAGCGGCCGGCCCCACAAACATTTTCAAGGAGTTATTAATAAGAAATGTTTCTTGAGCCCCAAATCAGCATATTGTTTTCTGAAGGATCATGTGACAGTGAAAGCTGGAGTAATGATGCTGAAAATTTTAATATATTCATAATATTGCTGTACTTACTGTATTTTAATTGAATAAATGCAGCTTGGTGAGCATAAGAGACCATTTTCAAAAATATAAAAAAACTAATTATTTATATAGCTTCATAATAAAACAAAACAAAATGGAAAAAAGAAGCTATTACTTTTCTATCCATACTTTTCTGATCTGACTTTTTCACCTGACAGATGATAAAACAGTGGGGTATTTTCCCCAAAAGAGAAAGTGTGTATATTTCAAACATCTGTTAAAAGTAAGTTTTGCCATTTTTTTATGAATACATTACAGCACATAAATGACCTCAGAGTTGACAGACATGGACAAAAAGCACTTCACAGAAGCCAGTACAGAGTGACAAGGAGAACAGAGGAGAGGGACAGAGCAGCTGCAGCAAACGTCCTCATCTGTGCACAGATTCTGCTTCCTGTTTGCTTTTGCTGTCCTGAATGAAGTTTCTAAAAGCAGCCGGCTGTTCTCCACAATTTCTGACAACCCAGAACAAGCAACAACTGATTTAGCTTAGCGTTCGGGCCATAAAACTGGTAAATATTATCCCAGAAAATTGTGAGAAATGTAAATAGGCAGTTCCTCCGAGCACTGCAGTGTGTCGTTGACGCAACCCTTTAATTCACGAAGAGAGAATGTAAATGAAAACCAGCAGTTTGGAGTTCTCGTCGGCCATTTCAACAAGGTTGACCGGCAAAGAAGGCAACCGACATTGATTTTTAAAAACGCACACGACAACTTGCATTTCGCATTACACAAATCAGCATCCAGAGTCCGCATGAGAAAAATGCATACTTAAAATGGTATAAAACGAGAGGTATGAGCCAAAATGACATCAATTGGGAATTACGACAAAAAGCACATGAACGCTAAGAAAAAACAATACCACCACCCCATCGGCACCCTCATTTCTCTTTTTTCCCTTCTCTCTCACTTTCCCTGATCCAACAGGTTCCACCCAGCATAATGGGCTGAATTTGAGAATGGTGGGCTGGAGATTGGCCAGCTCATGGCCCAAGCTGTGATTTAAAACAGATAACACACAAGGCCCAACTGTAAATCAACACGATGAAGCAATGCTCTGAGACACTAAACACTAACACACTGACATATTCGTACACACACGAGCAAAGCGCTGTACATTCAGTTTTCGTGGAATCCTGCTCTACTTCTTCCCTTTTTAACAAACAAACAGCCTCTTTTTCATACGCACACTCACAAAAATCACCAAGAAATAAATTATGGCCACTTTGCTGCTGCTGAAATGCTTATCTAGAATGGTGTTTTTTGGGCTTCTCATAGCTGTGGATGATCGTATGGGAATAAAAAACACTCAATTAAGAAGATGTGTTGCTTTTCTGGGACGCAACGCAACTCTGAGACCCCCCATACGTCCCTTAAGCCATCCCTTCCGCCTCGTTTGTTCATTCTTTCATTACGCCACACACAAATTATAACACATATGCCATGCATCTCTGTGGGATTGTACATTCAGAAGAATGCATTGTGGGATTAAAGCTCAAACTTGTAGGATACCAGTGCAGGAAACTGATTAATAATGCCTGACACACTTGTCTTGTTGCTTTAAATATAGCATGTTACATGAACCCTGAGACCATATAGTTGTGCCGGCTGTGACTCAATGTGCAATTTTGACTAAATTTCCTTTTTATTTCAAAAGTCTTGTTCATCTTGTACCATTACACTTCTTGAGAGGGATCCAACCCTGGCCATTTAGCTCTATGTGTCACTTTGAAGACATTTAAGTAATAAAGAATGAGGGTAGTACTACAGGCACTTTTAAATCTTTGAGTTGGATTTTTATTAAAATGAACACATTTTCACTTTTTTGCAAAGTAAAAGTGACAAAACTTTCTTGGAAACGTTTACCCATGTGCCAGATCCTATTAAAAATATGAAAATCCATCATATATAATCATTACATAATAATTCTATTACCAAAAAATGGTAATAAACCATGTCAATATGTATTGTGTGAAATTTATTTATATACATTTTTACAAAGTTAAGATGAGAAAGTAAATAAAAACCAGCAGTTTGAACTTCTCGCCGACCATTTCAACAAGTCAAAAATGCTACTGACACTGAATTTTTTTTTAAAACGTCACACGACAACTACATTTTTTCTATTATGTCAATCAGCATCCCAGGCTAACATGAGAAAAATGTATACTTAAAATGGCAAAATGTGTGAGAGAATTAGCAATTGACAAAAAGCACAAACATGCTAAGAAATAAACAATACCACAGTACCATTTCAGGGCTCGCAAAATTTCAAAATCCCTGGTAGCCCTTCGGGCAGGTACTCTTCAGATTTTGGTAGCCCGAAAATCTTATTTAACTAGCCCAAATAAAAAACCTTTTTTGTTTTTAAATATAGAAATCAATAGGAGTTAAATGTCTATTAAAAATATTTTCAATACACAAAATATCAACAAATATGAAGGAAGGACTTTTATTTAACTATTTACAGGGTATCTGCAGAATTAAAAAATAAATTTAAGGCAATTTATGACCCGTTTTAAGAGCTGCACAAGTAAAATGAACACAGTATGAGTGGGGTTGGACAATGTCTGTGGTAACACAGTACTGAGCCATAAAATTACATGATTTACAGTTCAGATACAGGTTTTCACAAAAACAAAAATCTTATACAACAGCATTTCAGCCTTTAGACCATTTTTATGAAAAGGGATAAATCAAGCATATAAATTGTCAATTTAAAACGTATAAATATTACTGTATTAATTGTTTAGATTTTTAGAAGGCACATTAACTTCTTTCTCATTTACAACTCCGTGTTTGCTGCGTAAAAACACGAGTTGATATTTGCATTGATTAAGACCATAATCACAAAGAAAGGCTTTTTGGAAATGCAAATTCATTCTCTGCCGCGAGGTAGCGCTTTAGGAGCGCTTAAATACTGCGATTTCCCCGGTAACGGCTGTACACAAAGCAGCTCCGCGCTCGTAAATGCTGCTTTATCAGGAATTATAGGTAAAATTAAATAAAAATGGCAACGACATGTTTCTGAGGACAGTCGGTTGCCTTCAGATACATTCAAATAAAGACATCCGCGCCGCGTTTTGACTTGAAACGTGCAGCGCTCATATTTATTCAATGACATCATTGCCTTTTGAAGTTTAATCCAGCCGTATCGCAACTCTTGTCTTTCCGTCCCCAACTGTAAGACCTCTTGACATTATGATTAAGAAATTTCTTATACCATTTAACACATTTAAAACTTTTTATGGCCTTAAGTTTGATACAACTCACTTTATGAGTTTTTAAGGACCCGCGGGAGATTTGTATAGATAGCCCGTCGGGCAGAGTGGTGATACATTTTGGTAGCCCGACTGGAAAACACAATAGCCCCGGGACGTCGGGCTAGCGATTTTGCGAGCCCTGCATTTATGCGGCATTATTTCTATCAAAACAAAACCAGCAAGTCTGACCCTAATTAAGTTCAAAAGTTTGTGTACTTGTTTAACAGAGAAAACAGTAACAGTGATCAAGAGTCTGAGATGAAATATGAAGAAATGAATGTAAAAATAAGGTAAATATCATTAGTAACCACAGTATTATTATTGTGTATCATTTCCAAGGTGTAACTTTGTCAAATGATGCCAAAAGTGTGTAAATATTATATATAGTTTTATTTAAGAAACATAAAATGCTAGCTAAGAAATTAGCTGGCCATCTTATCTCAAAAATATTTAAAATGTAATTTCCATCACTTCCATTATAAAACGCGATTAAAGACATCATTTGAGGTAGTGGTGAAAATGACACTGGTGTAAACGATCAAAAACATTTTACAATTCTCCTGTGATGCATGTACTGTATATACACTGCTGGACAACTAGTGAGAGTATTTCAGAGTCCACAGGGCCAAAAAATGTGCATAGTTGAAGAAATACCCAAGAATGCAGAGCTAAGGATCAAAATCATTGCTCTTGCATAATCAAAATGCAGTTGAGATAAATCTGTACACTGCAGCGATGGACAAGGTATCATAAATCTGCTTTAGACAGGCTGGTTCTGTGTTCACAAGGGTGGAAAGGAAAAACTCAGTTTGCAGGTCACTGACATGTACATCTGCTCTGAATTGAGTTTACACCCCTTAGAGCCGTTGATTCTCTCCCTGGCAGATCTCAGGAACCGTAAATTAACCAGCATTATTCTGACATTGTTGAGAAAGTCTGTGAAGTCAATTAGGAGATAGACGGAGTCTAACAACACTAGTGCAATACAGCTGAGCTAGAGAATGGATCCTCTCCAAAACAGAGCAAAGGCCAAAAGAAGAAAAAAACAGATGAAGAGAGAGATGGATAATTGTGTTTTAACAGCAAATTTATGCTGCATTAGTGCAGTATTGAAAAGTGAGTCCAAATAGTAAAAATTCTGTATAAATTCCGCTTCAGATGCAGCATTTCTGTCGTGCGTAAAAAACAATTCAGCACTGAAACAGAAGCTTAAAGGAATATTCTGGATTCAAGGTAAAGGGATAGTTCACTCAAAAATGAAAATTCTCTAATCACTTTCTCAACCAAGTTGTTTCGAACCTGTAAGAATTTCTTTCGTCTGTTGAACATTAAAAAAGATATTTTGAAGTTTTTGGTCCCCAATGACTTTTTTCATACTATGGAAGTCAACGGAGGCCAGAAACTGCTTCGTTACTCACATTCTTCAAAATGTCTTCTTTAATGTTCAACAGACGAAAGAAACTGGTTTGGAACAACTTACGGGTGAGTACACTTCAGCAAATTTTCATTTTTGGGTGAACTATTCTAATATATATATGTAGAACGCTCCCTCATTTTCTTTACAAAAAGCAAAAATCAAGGTTAGTCAAAGAGGCCAAATTTTGAAGGACTCAAAAGCAAAAATGTGAAGCTTGTAATTTTACAAAAGCACAATTTTACAAAAGTTTAAAGCCTATAAAGACAGACAACAGAGAGCACATACAAGGCAGAAATTATTTTTCAAAAAGTCTGAACGTACAGTACGTCAAGCGGTTCAGGCTGAATTAGCTGTAGAATGGTGGGGAAGAAAACGAACTGCTTGCCACAAGCGCTATAATAAAGGTTTTTCCATCAGCCAAGAGCTTTCTTCAGCACATGTGCAAGTTCCAGGAATGTCACTACATAGATAGTTCAAATATGCTTCAACATTAGACCAAGAGTGACCTGATTTAGAGATGATTTAGAAAAGCTGTTGTTTTCATAGATTCATCCAAAACAGCTGTCAAATGCAATGCTTCAAATCAAGTAAGCAACAAAACTGCTTAATTACGCAATGCGGCCATTGAAAACTCACTGAAGGAAGTTGTATGTACAAGGATGCTGGTCATTTCACTCTGCATTACCGTTCCTGCAACCTGCATGTCTGATTTAGCATTTGACAATGATTTAAATAGTTTGTTATCATGCGATTTCATATAATCCTCAACTCAATGACACGTATCTGCACATTTCCATAGCAGAATTTTTTTTTTTTTTGAAAAAAATTGAATCAGGACCCAATAACGCCAGGGGTGTAATAATGTCTGCAAGTTCACAACAACAACAACTCAGTCTGGCAAGACTGATGCAAAACAAAACTAGATCACTGCCATTATAATCACGAAGCTGTTTACAGAGATGCTCAAATTACAGACACTCTGAGTATGTCTTAATTCTGTTTGTTTTCTCCATCTGTCTAAAAAGATTTTATTTACAAATCTCATGTGTGAATTGACTGCTATGATTTTTATTCGCTAAACAACTTCTAACCACATCAAAGCAGCTTGTGATTGCGTAAGACATTGATATGAATTACTTTGGATGTTAAAATATATTTTCAAAGCTTATAAACAAAGACAGCGATGTGCTATGTTTGTTTGCAGGAAGGCTGTGCAGGAAAATAGCCAGTTCTCAGTCATTTCCCATCTCTCAAAGTCAGAGCTGGGAATCATGGGCCGACGTTGTGAGAAATTGTCCTTCCTTGAAATCAGGTCTCCGTCAATTTTCAGTTAATAGTTATAACAAGCACACACTAACAACATCAATTTAAAATATGTATAGAATTGCTTACTATATAGTGCATATAAGTGATATGAGAGGACAACAGGGGATAGCCTTTTTCACTGGAGGAAGTGTTATAATGTTAGTGAGGATTGTGTCTACAAAAACCGGCTTTTATTTGTGGATATTGATAGTCTCAGCTTGACTGCACCCTTTACGCATTAGGAACCATGGTGAGCAAGTGAATGTATGCTAAATTTCTCGACGGTTCTGATGAAGCAAACTCATCTACATCTTGATGGCCTGAGGGTGAGTACATTTTTGGCAAATTTTCATTTTTGGGTGAATATTCTCGAATACATAAATCTATAAAATAATTTAAATTTACATTTATTACATTTTTCTCCTAATAACTGAAATATCTGGACTTTTAACATTTACATAATTACATAAATTATTGTTATTACATTTAAGGTAAGCGCATGCATAGTGTATAAGCTATATGAGGGGGAAGTCGTGGCCTAATGGTTAGAGAGTCGGACTCGTAACCCAAAGGTTGTTCGAGTCTCGTACCGGCAGGGATTGTAGGTGGAGGGAGTGAATGTACAGCGCTCTCTCCCACCTTCAATACCACGACTGAGGTGTCCTTGAGCAAGGCACCGAACCCCCAACTGCATAAATGGCTGCCCACTGCTCCGGGTGTGTGTTCACGGTGTGTGTGTGTTCACTGCTGTATGTGTGCGCACTTTGGATGGGTTAAATGCAGAGCACTAATTCCAAGTATGGATCACCATACTTGGCCACATGTCACTTCACTCACTATTAAGCTAATCGGGTATCTGTATGCTATACAGACATTAATGGTCATTATAACATAGTTCAATGATTTGCATCATAATGTTATTTTGTAGGAGTTGTAAACAGGCGCTAAAGAGAGTACCCATTAAAAGTTCTTTGACACAATGGGATCATTTGAGGACCTAATTGAGACCTTATTTCTCAGAACTTCAGTCCTAAGAGATCCGCAGAACCCTTAGCCGAGCATGGCATGAAAATGGATATGTTTGTGTGGCTGCAAACCCGTCTGGAAGACCATGGTTGTACCCTGGAAAAGTGTTTGGGTGGTTAATGTGTGAGCGAGTGTGTAATACTGTGGTCTCACAGACCCCCTGGGAAAGCACATAAGTCTGCGTGAATAGGAGGAATTCACAGGCTCTCCATAGAAGCGAGTTTGTGATTGAGCCGACTCGGTTCCTTATTAATCAGTCAGATAGATTAAACGGCCCGGCATCACCTACACTGGGGAACACAGACGGAGAGAAAAACACTTACTGTTGGTCGTTGTTTCAGGAAAGGCAGCCCTTTGTCCATTCCAGCCTTTGTTGTCCATCTGTGGCCAATGTTAAGATAATAGAGGAGCGGGAAGAAATGGAGAGAGAGATAAAGAGGGCCGGTTTAGCAAACCCCTTTTTATGCGCGTCAGACAAGTCGCTTTCCCTTGTTTCCATTAGAAAGGGAGAACTGCTACCAAATTGAGACATCACGACATAAGCGTCACTAACTTGCAAAGACTAAGTAGATGGGAGATTTAAAGATTAAGGTTGTGCGCACTGAAACAGGAAGCAGCGTGATGATACAAACATATACATCCACATACTTGCTCATTAATACGCCATTGAGTATTAATATACTCAATAATAATTCAAATAATCACTTTTTAGTAGTAAAAAGATAAGAAAGTATAAATGTGGAATTAAATGACTTGTATATTATTTTTATTTCACTATAGATTTACTCTAGAATTTAGTTACTTATATAATGTATTATACTGTTTATTTACATTTTTGTTTTATTATTTGAAATGTGTTCTAAAATTATGAACACTAAGACACTTAATATGCAACCTAAGCTTAACAGTAACTAGCAGTTGTAGTTTCAAAGCAGCTTGATTGAAACTGACCTTTTCCAGAGTGTTCTGTAATGGTGTAGATGCCTTGTAGCCCAGTTGAAGCAGCATGGCCTCAGCTGCATTGCGCTTGGCCACTTTCTTATTGGGACCAGTTCCTGTGGTCACCTCGCTACCTACTTTCACCTGTCAACAAACACACATACAGTGGACAGATTTAAAGCCGTCTAGATGGCCACCATTAATGTAAAATTGTAACTGAGTGACAATTAGTAGTACCAATGACTAAATGACAGCTAAATTAAATTAAATTGAATGTTTTTGCCTTTCCTACAGATAAAAAAAAAACTGGATTGTTAATATAATAAGCAACAATAATACATCTGAAGGTGAAAATGGTCTATATAGGCTATGAAACAACTTAAATAATCAAAGAAAAGTCTGAATCTGGAAAGCACAATCAACGCCCAGTCGGTAGTACTATAATGTCAAATAGTTTTAAAAGATAAATACATTTTGTTGTCAAACCATCTCTAAACCTAGACAACCATCTTTTCATATTTATTAGGAGCAAAGCAGCAGGTGGGGAGAGATGGTGTGGGCCTGAAAACAGACACGTAGTGATGCCCACAGACCAGAGAGCGAACAATGTGGAAATTTCAGAAGCGACTGGGCAACACAAAAGAAACACACACAAGCAGACTCTAATGCGACAGTGAAAGGAGCATGGAGAATCAGTTAGAGGCTGTGTCACCGCATGCTCAGAGATGCTCGGAGTGCTTTAAAACGAGGGATTATCGGACGGGAGACCGAGAAGAGAAACTTCTCCAACTTGGATGCTGCTTGATTCTTGTTTATGAGTGTGGGGATAGCGGAATAAGCCTCTGACGGATCATTCAGAATGAGACTCGACATGATTATTTTTTTATTTACTACAGTGTTCAGTATACTATTTCTGCTGCTGAAAAGTTTCCCTCCCTTTATTCAGCTCTACAATATCCCTTCGACTCTACTCCAATACATCCTGTCCTATTTACACAACTCCATTAACTCTGTACTACTTTACAACAGAATATTTTATTTAACTCTGAGTCTATTCTAATCCACCCTGATTACTCCACTCAAAACAACTCACTATTCTATACCAATCTACTTTATCCAGTCTACCACACTCAACCCATCATATCCAGTCTACACAACCATTCAACTAAGTACTACTTCATTCAATACTATTTTTTTAAACTCGGATCTGCTCTTATCTATCCAATCTATCTGTTCTATAGAGCTCCAAATCACTCTACTTCATACAACTCTACACTCTATTCAACTATGTACTACTCTTCACCCAACTATTTTAATCTGCTCACATCTACCCTATCTATTCTACTGTACTCTATATTCAACCTTACTCTATTCACCTCTACCCTACTCTATACAACTCTAAACTATAGAAATTTACTTGAATTTGTACAAATTTACTAAATAAATGTACTATTTACTCTACTCAATCCATCCTATCTATTCTACCCTACTCTTATTACTTCAACCTTACTCTACATACC
The DNA here is from genome assembly GCA_018155175.1 of Sinocyclocheilus anophthalmus. Lineage (NCBI taxonomy): Eukaryota > Metazoa > Chordata > Actinopteri > Cypriniformes > Cyprinidae > Sinocyclocheilus > Sinocyclocheilus anophthalmus. The sequence goes on from JADLZN010010119.1 coordinate 62,009, forward strand.
TCTAACTTACTCTATACTGTACATCTCTACACCAATCTATACAACTCTAAACTATACAAATATACTTAAATGTGTACAAATTTACTAAATAATGTACTCTATTTATTCTACTCAATCCATCCTATGTATTCTACCCTACTCTATTACTTCAACCTTACTCTATATACCTCCACCCTACTCTATGCACCTCTTCACCACTCTATACAACTCTAAAGTGTACAAATTTACTAAATGGATTTACTAAAGGATGGATTGAGTAGAGTAAGTAGAGTATTACTCTACTCAATCCATCAATTCTATTCTAATTATATTATTTCAACCTTACTCTACATCCCTACACCCTACTCTATACACTTCTACCCTACTCTACACTATACTATACAAATTTACCGTTTCCTGTTAACTCTATTTAATCCATCCTCTCTATTCTACCCTATTCTATAAGCCTTTCCTTTATATAGCTCTACTCTACTCTGTATAGCTCTACACAAGTCTACTCCATACAACTCTACTCTATCCTATCTACGCTACTCAATCCATCCTATCTAGTCTACAAAGTTTGGGCGATGTCTACCAAATTGGCATCAGATAAAGTCTACAGTAAAACATCCCAATGGACAAGTAAGGGGGAGAAGGGGGGGGGTGATTCGCCGTCAGTGTGCAGCCACAAGTTTGCGACTGCGAGCATGGTCCGCGTACAACAGTGCAGGCGCCAGGTGAATGCTGAGTCAAAGTGAGTCCAGTAGGTGATACTGCACACGTGTCAAGCTCGTCCGTCCACGCACATCCATGGTTGAGTTTACCTTGAAGTCTGTCAGCCATCGGCGATGGATGATAGCATCATCTATCGGCCCAACCCTATAGTCTACAAAACTCCATTCATCTATGTACTACTCTGCACCATTTTATTCTATTTAACTCAGATCTGTTTCCATCTACCCTACTTTACACAACTCTACCCAACTTTATCATGTCTACTCTCTACCATGTTTATTCTACTTCGTGAACTCACCACTACTCTACACAAATCGATTCTACCATATTTAATTTACCATTTTAATTCTAATCTATAATAGTCTATATTACTATATCTGCTATATGCTGTAGCATCTGGATCAATCAAACACACAATTTTTCATTTGATTTAACAAATCAATTATTCATTAGATTAACAAATCGTCACAGTCCCCTCACCCAATAAACTGGGTGCCAGGATGTCTGCAACGACACCAGGCCCCCCTAGTCCCCATGGCAACTAATGCTGATATCACTGGTTTTATGACCCACAGGAATGTGAGTAGGGAAAATCACTACCTTTTTGTAGGAAGAGACACAATGCACAGTAGAAATAGACTTTTCTAATGTAATTCATAGGAAAAACCTTTCTTTGAATGAACAGTGTATCCTTTAGGTCATGGTGTATGTTGTCTTAGATTTTATATTGTTTTATGCAGGCTTATGATCGAAACACTCAGTCCTGTCAGCTTACATATATATAACCTACCATGTTTAGTATCTATGAATTCGCCTTATGATGATCTAAACAAGAATGTATATTAAATGTTGGTACATAGGCAATATATTAGAGTCCTGAGAGAATCTTTAGTAATTTCGATTCGAGTTCCATATGCAAATTACCATGCTTACACACAAAGAGTCATAAAAATCCCCAGTATTTCCAAACTCCCGCTTAGAATTTCAGCCTTTCTCATTAGACAAGCCCATCCTGAGAAGCGTGAATCTTCTCAGACCTTAAAGGCCTCACATTCAGTGACCCGCCCAGAGTCGGTGGTTCTGTTAGGTTTTGGGACGATGTGAGCTACAATGCACCAGGACACCCTAAGTTTTGTGCCAGGCCTCGGGCCTTGACTTTTCCATTTATCAAGTTTCTCTGACTCAAACTGGTTATTTTTTCATCAACCAACTTCAGCAAAAATAAACTTGAACCTTTGGACTGCATCAAGACTTTCTTTCAGACAGACGAGACTTGCAAGTATTCAAAATTAGTTTATTAATTGATACATTAAGTATCAGTTACTCCTTTTTACAAGGTTTGTTTGAACTATGAATCTGACGTTTTCCCTCAGGTTTTTAGATCTGCTGAATATGCAAAATGGGTCCATAAATGTCATATCCTTATTCTCTCTCCTCTTTACTGAGTTAAGCTTTAACCCTTCCTTTATACCAGCTGGTATGGTGTGTGTGTGTGTGTGTGTATGTTAGACCAGTTTAAGTGTGTATGTAGTATGTTGGACTAGTTTATGTGTTTATGTAGTTAATAAAATCTTACTTTTCACACTTGACGTTGTTCATTGTTTTGCTCATAACTGGAGTCACTTAATAATGCAGATTTATTCTACAAGCTTTTGTAGAATTGTACAGAAAGAAAGTTAATTCCCTTAACCAGGAAATTAACGTTCTTAGAATGGACAAGACAGTTGACCCTGAGAGGTCAAGTAAATATCTAAGCGGATCTAAATATTTATAATTAATAACTAGTTATGATTAATTATTAATATTCCCCATGAGTTGATTCGCACAATGCTACCCTATCTAATTCTACTCTATTCCAAACATCTATACAAATCTACCCGTTTAGAGATCAATAACTTTATACTCAATTCCAATCTATTGGTCTATTTACTCTAATCGTGGCACGCTATACGCTTTATACTACACACTATACTTACTTGATTTTACTCTATTCTGCTCAAATTTACTGTGCTTCAAACTACTATACTACACAATGTTCAACTAACAAGTGCAAGTCAACTAAAGTTGCATGAGTTCTGATCTTTGATCCAAAACTAGAGACCAAAAGCAGATCCAAGTTGGAGGCATTTCAAAACATATGTGGAAATCCAAGGTGATTTAGAGCCAATTATGCTGGTATTTTTGCGTCTTTGTTCATAGGGACTAAGCACTGCTCTTATGGCTACAGGGGGTTCATTTTTACTGTATGAGGTAAAGTTTTTTCATTGGGCAGCCAGCAGTATAGTTATTGTTGTTTTAATGACCTGTAATAAACCAGTGGACACCAGCCAGTGATGTGATGTGTTGTGTGCTAAGAGCAAATGTGTGATGCAGTGAACAATCAGAAAAAAATGGGTTTATTTTTATTTTTACATTTATATCTAACCGCATAAATGTAAGAGGCCAAGGGCATAAATGCACATGCATGTTGTGCTAGGCAGAGGATTTTGCAAGTTGTGTGTTAAAGCTTTGAAATGTGCTTGGGCCTACATAAGAAAATTACTGTTGTCACCTAAATTATCTATATTAAGGCTAATTATCCATTAACTTCTGCAATGAGATTAAATTTCCAAGAGCAGACAGCAAGTGTGTGTGCGCGCGTGTCAAAAGAGTCTCTGCCTGACTTTGACAGAGCTGAAGGTCAGTGGTAATCAGAGCCGGAGGAGGTGACAGTCTTTCTGATTAAGACAGATTGCACAGTGGGAGGTTATCAGTGTTTGTACAGGACTCATCTGTCCTTCACTCCCCCTCTCGGCCTTAACATTTTCCTTTTACTTTACGCCTCCTGATTCCCTCTCTTATTAAATTTACCTGCATGATGAATTCTCTCCGGCGAGGCATTCCTCTCTCTGAAAGCAGCATATATTCGGGCTCCTTCTCCTTTTTGGCCTGTTGAATCTGAGCCAGTCTGCTAATAGGGTTCATGTCCTGTCCATACTCTGGTCCTGTCTGAGAGAGAAATTGAGAACTAAAAAGCAAATGAGAACAAGGATGAGAGACACAGATAAAGCAGCAGAGGGACAGATGGATGGCTGGTTAATGTTCACGTCAGTAACCCTGTCAGGAGAATGGCAAAAGAGTGAATGAGCGTGTGTGAATGAGTGACTGACTGAGTGAGCGAATAAATTTGGATTGGGTCTGTCAAACTCCAAAATTACAAAGATTTTCAATGAATATGACATTAATTTCAATCTGTTTATCACAACAAAAAAATAAAAAATAAAAAATTGGTATGGCTCCAGAAGATTTAGAATATGTGTGTGTGTGTGGGTACAGTGGAGATCTAAATTAGAGAACAACCAACACTTTTCTAAATTTCAAGGTCACTGCTTAGTCCTATTTGAAGTATTCCTAACAGGAGTAGAAGGGCAGTTTTTTAAGTTTATTTCATAAATTAATTGTATTTTGAAACTCAGTATAAAAAAAACCTTAAGATATTTGAAAAAGAACTCGGATCAAAATTAGAGAACACTTACAGATACCTCCAAGTCATTGGTGTTATTCTGGCATCTGGTGCTAATTTCCTTAATTATATGACAAACAGTTTATATTAACTGGCAGCATTCCTCCAATTTTCACTGAGATTGTGAAAAGGCAGCCTGCTCTTAGGTGACTGAAAGCCTGTGACAGGAGGCAGTCCAGATGAAGGTTCAGAACGGGTTTCAATTTTTTTCAAGTGATGCGCGGAAATACATTATTAGGTAACACTTTACAAGAATTAACTAACACGTAATACACTTTATACATTAAATAATATTTAACTAATGAACCTTATTGTAAAGTGTTACAATTGTTTGTTATTAAAGCATATATATGTTCACAAAGACACTGTTAAATTAAACAGAAAAGCAAGCAGGTGTGCATGATTTAGCGTGGCAGCCAATACAAATAATAACCATTTTCTTACCTAAATCCTGCCTTTGGACCAGGCTCAGTTGCAGAATCACATCACTTTGTACTTCTGAAATTAGGCTATTATCTTTTTCTATATAGTGTAGTAGTTAGCTTTGTCTGTGTCATACGTGGCCGCTTGTCAAGCATGAAAAACAAGTTTTATTTAAATTCTGAATATATTATCGTACACAGCATGCAAAGAGCGCACCCTTTAAATTGATTAAAAACGGTCACTCATTCATCACGATCTCACAAAGTTTTGTTTGAAAAACGTTTTTAATGTCTTTGTTAGAAAGAAGTTACGCACATGATCGAACTCAGCATTGGACAAAAAACGGTGACTGGAGCAGTGAGTGGATTCTAACTTAAACACCTCTTATTGGCCATTGTGTTCAAGAAATCAACAATTATGTTTGTGATTGGCTACATTGCTCACCGCTGCGAAAATGCATTGTAAAATAATTTGATGCTTTCCAAAGCAGAAGGGCAGATACATATTGGTTGTTTGCCAAATCTATTTTGTTATGCTATTATTACGAAGAAAACAGATCCTAGACCAGGGGTTATGGGCAGCTTTTCCATCTTAAAGCAATCAGAAGCAACAGCAGGCAGTTGTATGAGTAAGACTATAATACACGCTAAACTCAAGTCCGACCGTCCCCCTCGGTCCGAAGGGGGGCACAGGGATGTCCTCTGGCGCCGGGCATGGACCAAGCCTCACATCAGCAGAAAGAATCAAAAGGCTAAACTCACCTTTGCTGAGGAGCATGTTGTAAGGAGAGAGGAGAACTGGTTCAAAGTTCACTTTAGTGAAGAGAGCAAGTTTAATTTATTTGGGTCAGGTGGGAAACATTTTGTTCTCAAAGTAAGGGCCTGTACACTTCCTACTAATTTCTGACAGCTATGACCCTCCAGAATTTTTGTTGTAATCTTTCGTGCTACTGTGGTTACTGGTCTCTAATCTGATCACTGTGTTTCCAAAAAAATAAAGTTTGTTTTTTAAATGCCTTGGTTATTTGTCAAAACATGTAAGGGGATAAGTGTTATACCACAGCTATATTCCTCAAATTTTGAGGATGAAGATAACAATCATTTTAGAGAAAATCATGTATTTAGATTGGTCTCTATTGGGTATCCACTGTGTGTGTGTGTGTGTGTGTGGGTGTGTGTGTGTATATAAAAGTATATAACCTCCCACTCAAAACTACGCTGGTCTCTTTTCTTGAAAAGAATTGCATTTATTAGAAGCAGCCCACTATTTATGACCACATCAAACGGGAGACTTTCAGATGCACACTTCAACTTCACCTCAGTGCCAGGCGCTAGTCAAACGAGCGCGGAAAAGGTACATGTGCCAAATGAGCTTCAGTAGAACAACAGTGAACTACGGTCTGATGAGATGTTGTCAGGCCATATGTCAGCAAAAACTATTTTTACAATCATGAAGTTACCAAAAAGGCGATTAAAGCTGCCTTAAAACTGTGCATGTATGTAAGTATTTGTTATATACGAGTCACATTTAAGAACATGTCTCTGAAATGCAGTGGTTTTCAAAACTGTCCTGGAGCACCCCAGCACATCTAACACACCCGATTTAACTTGTCAGCTCATTAATAGAGACTTTAAGACCTGAAGTGCTCATAAAAGGTAAAAAGATTTGAGAGAAAATATGATGCGTGTCAGATCCACGTCATGTTCAGCAGCGGCAGCTAAGGAGCCAAAAATAACTATAACCGGCTGATGGTAATGCAAAGAACAAAAGAAAAAAGAGGAAATCAATTACTTTTGTAGCTTTAAGGATTAATCTATATTTAATTTAGAATTTAGTGTTTGATAACTTTATTCAATTTCTGTATATTTCCTACTTGCTGAAGGACACAGGTAGCTAAATATGACATTTATTATAATGGGTTTATGTGAAGATTGTTTAAAGTTCTTATTTTTTTTAATCTAATAAATATTAAAATGTATAGCTTCAATTAAGCAAAGCAGCACAAATGTTTTCAAAATTGATAATAACAAATGTTTCTTGAACACCAAATCAAGATATTAGAATGATTTCTGAAGGATCAAATGACACTAAAGACTGGAGTAATGGCTGCTGAAATTCAGCTTTACTGTCACAGGAATAAAGTACATTTAAAAGATATTCAACACTGGTGTTTTAAATTGTAAGAATATTAAATTGTAATAATCACAATATTACTTTATTTTTTAACTTAAATTATTTTGACAAGAGAAATTGAGCCATATGCAATCACTGGTTGTTGGTACAGTAGCTTTTGGAATTTACATAAGGACAAAAACACAGCCTTTATTTTGGCAATTTCTTTTGATGCTGCTAGTAGCACAGAAATTACACAGTTTACATTTAGACTTCCCAAAATGCATCCCATAATAATGCATAGAATTCTAGTGAACTAAAACATTGATATAATATTCCAGTAACAGCCACCACTCTGGAATCTTAAGGAAGCAGCACTACTATTGGATCTGCTCCTAAGTCAACCCACCTTTAATACGGTCTTGGGCCGCTTCTTGTAATGCACTTTGGGTTTCTCCACAACAGGAAGGACTGGCATTTTCTTCAGTTCCTGTAGGATGGAGAGGGCCGCTCTCTTTTTGGAGAGTTTCTTGCTATTCCCCTCACCCTCGGCTGAGAACTCTCCCACCGTCACACGTGTGAGGAAGCTCTTCATGTGCGGGGGTCCGCTCTCTTTCAGCACCTGAGGGGCATGAAATGAACACGTTACATAAGAGAACACACATGCATGCAGAAGTGGGAACAGCAGTCATTCCAGTCATGCTCCCTTTCTTTCTGCCACTTAGGCCATGTCTGCTGCATGCTTTCTTCCTCCTGCCCTTTACCACCTTCTTTCTCGACGATGGAAAATGGAGAATACCTGCTCAATAGACTCACTACACTTCAAAATGGTCCTTTTAAACAACCGGATCACTACCTCATAGGGGAGAGAGACACTGGAACTTCTCGAGACGGCATGTTGGTTATTAAACACAAACCACAACACACACACACCACACACACACACCTGAGTATTGATATATGACTATAATATACATGAATATGCAGAGCATAATCATAGCAACAGTGCAAGATATTAATGCCGCATTAAATGAAAATAGGCTCATTTTCCAACTCCCCTAGTGTTAAACAGTTGAGTTTTACCGTTTTCGACCATTTTCAGCCGATCTCCGGGTCTGGCGGTCGCACTTTTAGCTTAGCTTAGCATAGACCATTGAATCTGATTAGACCATTAGCATCCTGCTCAAAAATGACCAAAGAGTTTCTATATTTTTCCTATTTAAAACTTGACTATTCTGTAGTTACATCGTGTACTAAGACGGAAAATGAAAAGTTGCGATTTCTAGGCCGATATGGCTAGGAACTATACTCTCATCCGGCGTAATAATCAAGGAACTTTGATGCCATACCATGGGTGCAGCAGGCGCAATATTACGCAGCGCCTGAAAATAGGCTACCTTCCATCAACATAACCAATACACAAAACTTCGTGCGGTCAACGTTGGTGGAAGTTACCTAGCTGGGGACTATTTTCAGGTGCTGCATAATATCATTGCGCCCGCTGCACCAGTTGCTAGAAAATCGCAAATTTTAATTTTCCGTCGGTCTTAGTACACGATGTAACTACAGAAGAGTCGAGTTTTAAATAGGAAAAATATACAAACTCTTTGGTCATTTTTGAGCGAGAAATGATAACGGTCTAATCAGATTCAATGATCAATGCTAAGCTAAACTAAAAGTGCTACCACCAGACATGGCAGAGCGGCTGAATGGATTCAAAAACCGGTTGAAAACTCACTGTGTAACTCGGAGTTGGAAAAATGAGCCTCTTTTTTCAAAATGTGGAGTGTTCTTTAAGTGTAGTTCATAAGAATGGTGGTTTCGGTTGCAAGACCCAAAAAAAACTTTGCGTAAACACTTTAGTTTAGGGACCAATTCTCACTATTAACTAGCTGCTTATTACAGTATTTCCCACAGACATACCCTATATGTGTGGTGGATTTTCCTGGGGGAAATAATATGTATATAAAATGTGAAATATAAAAAGCCGAAGAGCTTAGTGAAATGCAAATTAATCCTGCCAGAGGAGGTGTTGTGGAAGCGGCAGAGAAAGAACCAGCGGTTTTCTGGTAACGGCTGTAATCAAAGCAGCGCAGTGCTCATAAACGCTTCTTTATCAGGCATTACAGGAAAGATCAAATTAAAATTACATCAAAACTTTTCTGAAGACAATCAGTTCAATTCAAGATGCATTCATATAAAAAAACACACGTGCTACGTTTTGGCTTTTCGAAACGTTGCAGAGCCATGTTTATCACAAAGTCAAAGCAAGCATTTGGGAAAATTATTGTGGCAGGAAGTGTTGCCTATTGGGAGGGAAAACGAGGGGAAACACTGTTATGAAAATGGATATATTCGCTATTGGTGGTATTAGTCTTATAAGCACCTATTTAATGTCACCTTAGGTAATAAAAATAAATTAAAGCTAAATAGAAATATTAAAAAACAAAAAATTAATACAAATGACAAAAGCACATAACAAAATAACTAAAACTTAAAATGAAAACTGACTGAAATGAAATAAAAATAAATTAAAGCAAAATAGAAATATGAAAAAAAAAACACAAATAAAAATGATAGAATATAACAAAATTACTAAAACATGAATTAGAATTAACTGAAAGTATTAGTTAAAATATTAATAAATACTATAGTCGTATATACATAAAAAAATTATTTTAGTTTTTTTTTTTGGCTGACCAATCAGAGGTGATTATATTCATTTAAACTGCATCGTTGTGTGTCTGTATTTTGCACGGACTGGTCATCCTCTATTCTGCTACTACTATCCATTTCTCACTGTCGTGAGAAACCGAGATTTAATGTAATGCACATGTAATCGTATTTACTTCCTGTGACATCATCAAGATGGCCAACAGAACAGGTGAGCTCTTCAAGAGCAACACTGGGGGGATTGAGTTTCACACAGACGCACATACACACAGCTGAGGGTGGGCCTCTGTGTGCTCAGTCAGAACTGAAAGTTATCCGTCTCCAGAGACTCCCTCCTCACATCCTCTCTTCACACACATGACAATTCTGGCATTCATTCAAACATGTGACAGTCCAGTGAAGCAGGCTCAGCTGAGAGGAGCCACATCCCCATACAAAACTAATGAAGATTATCACGTCCGATTCAAATACCGTGGCAAACTTCAAGGCTTACATAAATAAAGCCTAGAGGCCCATGTCATTTCAAACATGCAATACCTTAAAAATGTATTCTTTTTTTATGTATTTAAAATGTATTAAAAATTGATGAATGTTCCTGCAGCTTTTCTACACAATGGATGAAGAGCTCGAAAATGGGTGAAAAAAATGGTGAAAAATAAAACAGAAGTACCACCAAAGTGGTCCATATGACTCATGAACTATATTCCAAATCTTCTGAAGCCACATGATAGCTGAACAGACAGAAAAAAGTAGCAGAATAGAAGATGAACAGTCAGCACAAAATAGTGACACAGAAATGTAGTTTGAAAATCGCTTTCGAAAACTATAAATATGGGCTGTTTACACTGTACTTTTTTGGTGCTTTTGAATCTTGACCGTCCCAGTTCCCATTCGCCTTTAGTGTTCCACAGAGGAAAGAAAATCATCAGGGTTTCAAACAACATTGAGGGTGAGTAAATAATGACAGAAATGTCATTTCTGAGAGAACTCTCTTTAAAGCTCAAGACAGTTGATATGAATGATTGGAAGCGTAGACAAACATCATTAATCTTCATCGGTAAGCTCCAGATCCTCAACAATCTGGGCTTTCATCTGAAGATGGCCAGGAACTGAGAAACACTAGAGAGCTCTGTGCATTTCCCGCACACTTAACAGAGCGGCATAACCCAATATTTACTAGGCCTTGATGTGGAATGCATTTGATCATCACACTTAGATGTTACATAAGAATTGAGAGAATTCCTCTGGGTGAGCCTCACTATAATGAAGTGACAAAATTCTGCTACACTTCCCTCTTGGAAATATCAGCATGTCGTTTTCAGCTCTCTTGCGAGGATGAGGTGTGGGGAGGAAGGAAAAGGACTTAAAGCTGCGAGTCCATCATTGAGGGAACTCCCACACGGTCTATTCCATGGGCCGAGAGTGGAGATTTAGCTTGGTTACATCAAAACTGTACTTAGAGTCACTGATGATTATACAACTAACTCAATTCAGTTCTGAAGTCAGACGAGAAATTCCCAGAGAAAAAGAGACCAAGACCCCAATGAGATGTCAACTTCTCTGCGATTCTCCTTGATGAGAAATTTCTTAGAGACTCAAATAAAAGGGAACTTTTTAATGTAGATTACCGCTTCCTGAGTCCCAAAATAAGGCATAAAGATGATGTAATGCAATCTATTTTTGTTGAACAATGGAAGAATTGGAAACACTTCTTATTGTCTGTTGCAAATTACACAGTTACTGACTTAGGCACAATCTCCAGGAGAAATTCACACAAAAATGAAAATTCTGTCATCATTCCCTCATATCATTCCAAATCTGTATGACTTACTTTCTTCAGCAGAACACATAAGAAGATATTTTAAACTATCTCAGTGCTTTTTTTCCATCATTGAAATTCAATGGGGTTCCAACATTTTGACCCCATTGACTTTCATTATATAGAAAAAAATAGTTGAACAATTTCTTCAAAAGATCGTCTTCCTGCAGAAGAAGTAAGTAAAACAGATTTGGAATGAAATGAGGGGTAAGTAAAACGATGACAAAATGTACATTTTTGGGTGAACCATTCCTTAATACCTTTATATCATTCTTATTTTGTGCTAGTCTAATAGAGGTTGCCGATGAGGACAAGCTGTGGTAACTTTACCAACTACACCAACAAGTCAAAACGGCCTGGTAACTCTCGAGCTGGCCTCCTGACACAGTTTCCATGGCAGCTAAAACACTGGAGGTAGGTGGGTGGCAGTTCCAGCCGGTGAATGAGTTTCATCGGTTAAACGAGGACTGTGAGGAGGTCTTGGCACCGGGGCCCAACTCCCTCCATGGCGGCAGACGAGGTTGTGTTGTCTGCAACAGATGATATGGCATCCTCAGGCAGTGATGGGGTTTCAGCAAGTGTTTGATTCTTGTGTCTGACGGTGGCCAGTTCCTCTGTCTGCTCTCTGTCTCGCATGGCTGGCAACAGAGATCAAGTTGTAGGAAGGAATCGCTGTAACATGAGGTTGATCATTCTTCATCCCATGGATGCGATGGGAGATATAGTATTAGTGAGACCGCCGTGTCCTCAGCCTGGTGAAAAGGCAAGATACCAGGCCAGGGTGGGACAATGGCAAGAACTGATATAATGAAGAAAAGCTCTTTTGTATGGATTGTTGATGTGTATTCCCTGGGGGAAGGTACTTATGTACAAGATGGGTGGTTCTTGGCGCGAGTTCCCACTCTTGAACCTCTGTAAGGCGTCACCCACGACAAGAAACTGTGATTAATGTATTTGTTCTTTGAAGTTGGCATCTGTTTGATATCGTCTGACACTGACAAGAAGGTGAGAGTGGTCCTTGATTTCATAAGAGAACAGGTGAGACACTGTTCTGGTTGACCTAAAGGGATAGTTCACCCAAAAAGAAAAAAAATCTGTCATCATTTACTCAACCTAATGTCATTCCAACTTGACTTTGTTTCTTCATTGGAACACAAAAGAAGATATTTTCAAGAAAGTTTCAACTGTTCCTTTAAGGGCAGCACAATTAATCAAAATAAAACCGAGATCATGATATACAGTGGGGCAAAAAAGTATTTAGTCAGCCACCAATTGTGCAAGTTCTCCCACTTAAAAAGATGAGAGGCCTGTAATTTTCATCATAGGGTTACCTCAACTATGAGAGACAAAATGAGAAAAAAAATCAGAAAATCACATTGTAGGATTCTTAAAGAATTTATTGGTAAATTCCTCGGTATAATAAGTATTTGGTCACCTACAAACAAACAAACAAGATTTCTGGCTCTCACAGACCTGAAACAACTTCTTTAAGAGGCTCCTCTGTCCTCCACTCGTACCTGTATTAATGGCATCTGTTTGAACTCGTTATCAGTGTAAAAGACATCTGTCCACAACCTCAAGCAGTCATACTCCAAACTCCACCATGGCCAAGACACAAGAGCTGTCAAAGGACACCAGAAACAAAAATGTAGACCTGCACCAGGCTGGGAAGACTGAATCTGAAATAGGTAAGCAGCTTGGTGTGAAGAAATCACCTGTGGGAGCAATTATTAGAAAATGGAAAGACATACAAGACCACTGATAATCTCCCTCGTTCTGGGGCTCCACGCAAGATCTCACCCGTGGGGTCAAAATGATCACAAGAACTTTGAGCAAAAATCCCAGAACCACACGGGGGGACCTAGTGAATGACCTGCAGAGAGCTGGGACCAAAGTAACAAAGGCTACCATCAGTAACACACTGCGCCGCCAGGGACTCAAATCCTGCAGTGCCAGACGTGTCCCCCTGCTTAAGCCAGTACATGTCCAGGCCCATCTGAAGTTTGCTAGAGAGCATTTGGATGATCCAGAAGAGGATGGGGAGAATGTCATATGGTCAGATGAAAAAAAAATAGAACTTTTTGGTAAAAACTCAAACTTGTCGTGTTTGGAGGAGAAAGAAAGCTGAGTTGCATCCAAAGAACACCATACCTACTGTGAAGCATGGGGGTGGAAACATCATGCTTTGGGGCTGTTTTTCTGCAAAGGGACCAGGACGACTGATCCGTGTAAACGAAAGAATGAATGGGGCCATGTATCGTGAGATTTTGAGTGAATACCTCCTTCCATCAGCAAGGGCATTGTAGATGAAACGTGGCTGGGTCTTTCAGTATGACAATGATCCCAAACACACCGCCAGGTCAACGAAGGAGTGGCTTCGTAAGAAGATTTCAAGGTCCTGGAGTGGCCTAGCCAGTTCCAGATCTCAACCCCATAGAAAATCTTGGGAGGGAGTTGAAAATCCATGTTGCCCAGCGACAGCCCCAAAACATTACTGCTCTAGAGGAGATCTGCATGGAGGAATGGGCAAAAATACCAGCAACAGTGTGTGAAGACTTACAGAAAACGTTTGACCTCTGTCATTGCCAACAAAGGGTATATAACAAAGTATTGAGATGAAATTTTGTTATTGACCAAATACTTATTTTCTACCATAATTTGCAAATAAATTATTTAAAAATCCTACAATGTGATTTCTGGATTTTTTTTTCTCATTTTGTCTTTCATATTTGAGGTATACCTATGATGAAAACAGGCCTCTCTCATCTTTTTAAGTGGAGAAAATGCACACTTGGTGGATGACTAATACTTTTTCTCCCCAATGTATCTTAATGCGATTACCAAAACTGCAAAGGCAGCAATGTAAATTTTTAAACACAGCCACTGCATTTTCAGAGCAACGCATGGCACTGTGTTCATTTACACAAAAGCGCTCATGGAGTCAGTGGTTTCAGGGCCTCAGAGAAGCTAAGCTTCACATACAGCACAGGTTTTGTCCCAAGAACTGCAGCCCCCATTTCCATCCACAATAATGAAAGACAGTGTAGGGTCCAAAACAACATGGTCCCAACCTGACATTAACTTTATGAGAAAGAACACGATATATATATATATATTATATATATAATATATATATATATAAATATATAAATAAATAAATATATATATCTTCTATTGTGTTCCCCAGAAAGTAAGTCACACAGGTCATAAGTCATAAATTTGAGTACATCTTTTTGACGTACTTAACGTCTTTTTTTGTTATTTAAAATATTACATTTAGATGTGTCCCACATCTTTGACCAAGAAATGGTTTCATGGTTTCTTTCTCACAGAGTAACTGTAATATCCATGTTTGTGTGCTAATTGAATCAGGAACAAAAAAACATTTCCATTCCTACAAATAGCTGGGGAGAAAATTCCTGAAAAGATCTAACAAGGTTGAACCAAGTCCAGGCTCTCACAGATGACTTACACTCAAAACTTTAAAGAAAGAAAAAAAAGAGCTACAGTGTGTCCAAATGCAGTTAGATCGGGGTCCCCAGATGTAACAGATTGCATGCAAATGGAGAACGCACGTCAGGAAGATTCTGGTTGACCAAAGCCAAGTAGATGACTGCAGATTGTGAAGTTGGAGACAGCCGTGGAAAATCACGTAAGATAAACATGGATGCAGTAGTAGTCAGGCTACAGAGACCCTCAGACTTCCTCTGGTGTTTATATAGAGCGTTGAGGTTTGTGTTGATTTGAAGCATCTCTGATACAGCTCTTTAATGAAGTGCTGATTTTGAATGGTGTCCAAATCACCCTCCTTCCCACAATAAACACTTTTAAGTTTTAAAGCAATTACATTTACCAGATTTAACGGATGATGACATAGCTTCACCAAGAACAAGCGTTTAATATAATCACTTGCCCACTTTATCCTCTTTATTTGAAGCTAGTAATTTTCAATTTATCGAATGAACGGATGTCTAAATATATTCTGTTGGATGTTGATTAAATTAGAATGAACACTTGAAGATTAGGGGGAAAAACATTACAGTTAAAGAAAAACACTTGCTCTGTTCCAAAACCCATTGAAACATCTATCTAGACAGTATTTAAGGCATCATAGGCATGCTCGCAACACAAAACCTGCACCAAAAGTTTCATCTTTTTTTTTTGGATGTCTAAGGCAGCAACACACACATAATACACTAAAAGGCAATCCCAGAATGCACTGAGACAAGTTCAGAGGGAAAAAATTAATCGAAGACGGAAATATTTTATTTGTTATCAAACTGAATAGATACAACTTTCTATTCAACTATTATTTATGTGTGCAGTGTATTGTTATGCTTGGAGTATAGCTTTAAAAGCCTAAACTCCTGTGTGCTTCAAATCGGGAACGCTATACATTTGAAGGTCCTGCATATGCAATAAGGATGCTTTCTTAAAAGCCAGCTACCTATGTAGGCAGCTCGATATGACACTTTAGGGTTTTATTGTCTAGCTGAGAAAAAGGGTTAAAATTTCAAAAGCATACAACTGTTTTAGAGTACAAAGAAAATGTTTAATAAGCTGGATAGGGTCACTAGAACTGGAAATAACTGTGCAATGAAAATTATTGTTGAACTAGCCTTATTAGTGTTACATACCTTTATTTTCTCAATTAAAGTAGCTAAGTTTACCTCAAAGTTAACAGGCAGGTTCCTCTTAAGGGCGATCTCGTAGACCAGGCTGATCTCGGATTTGCTGGCATCGCTGTTCTCCTCCGTTTCTTTCTTCTCCTCTGAACACTGAAAGAGTTCAACACAAAACAGACCTCTTACAAAAAATAACTGTTACATTTTATCCAGTATATTGGCCTTTTTGAGAAATGGATTCTGTGTATATTACTTTGATTTTACAAAAAAAGATGTGCTAGACCAACACTATTCCCCCTAACAGAGGTGTCCAAAACAATTGATTGCTTATTCAATAATTTTGCAATGTTCGCAGGCTCCCAATATGCATGGCAGCATGAATAAATTATGCATATAATATGGTCTCTGTTTAATGGCTTTCTTGTTGTTTGGAGATTTTTTTATTGATACATTTTTATTGATCAAATATGTAAATTAAAAACAAACTTAAACATAAAAATAACTTTTTGTATGTAAATTTTTTTAAATATTTTTATGAAATAATATGTTTAACAAGAAATCTGTAGTTGCTTTGACAAAAGATGTGCTGGCTGAGCAGGGACATTTTGCATTAGTGAATAAAAATGGCTTTTCGCAATTATTATTATTAATTTTTTGCAAGAACTCACAAATCTCAATGCATAATGGCGCCTTAATTTGATTACCTCTTTTCAACAATCCCTTTATTACGCTACAAAGATTTCTGTTGCTGACCTCAAATCAGCCCCAAACCTACATTTAACCCACTAACAGAATGAAAACCTGCCAGGAAGATGTTAAGAACAGGCTGTGTGATCTCAAACCTGATGGTGAGTCTGCTTCAACGCACGACTGCGGGTTTCTCATGTAACTCCACTGAAAAAAAAAAGATGCTTCTGGTTTTGTTGAGTTAAGATTCTGGAGAAAATGGCTTGGTTTTGTGAGAAGAAAAAGCTTTCAAACTGATCCAAGAGCAGTTCCCTTAATTCCGATTCATATCTTATCAACTACTGTATAGACTATACTATAGCTGCAATAGAACTCTCACACAAGTTCCAAACGGTGACTTTTAATATGATCCCTGCAACATATTATCTTGGGTCACCTCCATTACTCTACTGACATTTCTTTTCAGAATGAAGAGTGTGTTCTCATGTAACACATGAACAGGAGTGTGTGATCTAAGAGCACTCGATCAAGTTGTGTTTTTTTGCAGACATTCAATACTGTGTTCTCAGTTCTCAGTCCTTATAGCGATCACACGGCATGATGTCATTGTGTGTTTCCTTCAAACGCCTGTTAATGATGTCTGGGATGGAGAGCCGTCAGGTGGTCTGGAGAGTGTGAGACTTTGTGTGACAGTCTGCGAAGGTTTGTTTGTGTGCCCTTCTTAAACTGATCTGACAGGTCACAATCTAAATTTGACGTTGTCACATGTGGTGTAATGATCAAAAAGCACAGAGATTTGGCTAAAATATCAGTTTACAAACTCTGTTTTGGAGTTTAAAAGGCACAAAAGAAGTAAAAGATTCACACAACTAAAGAGTTCACATTAACCAGAATTTCAAACAGACTGATATCTGATTTCCTCAGACTGCAAATGCACTCTGACGAACCTCAAGCACAGCAATCCCACACTTTCTAACTAATGATTCCCCATGACTTTTCCAGTTGTTTGAGATGACTAGAAAGGGATTTAAATAAATTAAAAAATCAAGATCGCACTCACAAAAGAGTATCTTCTAGCTCAAGTAGTACTTTTCTGACTGGAAGTAGAATTTATATTGGCTACAGAAATTTCCATGACTATTATTTTTTATTTTTTTATTTTTTGCCATGATTCTTCCATGCCTTCCAACATTTTTCTGGGACCGTGGGAACCCGGAAAATAGCCTTTGTCCCATGATGTCTCTATAGTGCAGGCTCAGCAAAATAAAACTATATGCAGCATGGGGGCCAAAAAAAAACGAATAACATTTTTTCAAATTCATATTATATTTAGTTAATTTTCATATTATTAGGTAATAATAAAAAAAATAATTGGAATCATGGATATAATAGTAAAAATATAGTGCAATTTTAGTTTCAGTTGTGGGAAGTTTCAGGCTAACAAATAATATAAATAAATTAATATAAAAACATAAGCTATATTACCTGTATAGTTATTAAAGACCTGTATAGTGTTAGGCTAACATGAAAAGAAAAATAAATATATTAATAACAACTAATAGCACTTTTATATTATTATTTTATTGTTGTTGTTGATGTTGTTGTTATCAGCTTATAATGTATAATAAATAACGTATAATAAATCTGGACCACAGATGTAGAAATATAAAAAAATAGAGAACCTCCCACAGCTATCTGGTCCTTATAAATGTCAGTCAATAAAACTATGCTATTGCAAAGAGTTGTCTTTGCTAAACTTGCAAAATAGAAAAAAAGAGAGAGAAAAAACAAACGCCCCCTAAAAAAAACTTTAATTATTTTGATATCCTTGATTTAACACAGATATTTGTTTATTTTGAATACACATGCGTTTTATGTATCAACAACATCTGAATCTATCAGGCTGGGTTTTTTAGAATCTAAAAAAAGAAGCCATTGATTTAAAGTGTAAAACCATCGACTTTTGACTTATCCAAAGGATAAGTATCACTTTTTATTTCTCCTCTTTCCTATTACTTGTTTCACGTCTGTTTCAGTTTTTTTATAACCATTTCTTACTATGTGTCAGTAAGTTGTTATTATTTCAGCATGTGTGTTTGGCTCAGTGTTATATTTTAGGATTACTGATAAACTACTGTAGTTTGATTTGTATTAGTTATCTAATTTAGTTTTAGTTACAGTTGTAGTAATGTTGTCATTTTATTCGTTTTTTATTAAGTCTATATAGGTTTTTTATTAAGTTTTAGTTTTATTTAATTTGAGTTATTTCAGTACTTCAACGTACAAAATGGAAATGAAATAGTATTACACGAAGAAAGACGATGTTTTTTTCTTGGAAATACATCTGAAAAAACTTGGTTGTCTTATATTAAGGGTCTAGACTTTGATATGTCAATAATACACCCACAACAATATGTGGTGCCAAATACGCATAAAACGAGTGTGTCGTGAAATACGTAATGTAATGCGTGTGATCGCGAGTAAAAACTAAAGAAAAAAGAAAACCTTACAGCTGCATGAGACTGTCACGTTAGCCTGATGGGACCAAAACTCTCTTTGTGATTTTAAAACGTAAGACAATACCCAGATTTGAAGACTACAGAAAGATTTAACTTCTACTGTTAATAAGATTTGGTAGGCTACTATTAGATGGATAACCAAAATGTCCTAATTCAGATGGGCTACCAGTTTTTTTTTTATAATCCTGAGATGGTTCTACACCTTAATTTGAGTCCAGCTGTGTTTGATTATACTTATTTGACTTGATTAGGAAAGCCACACACCTCTATATAAGACCTTACAGCTCACAGTGCATGTCAGAGCAAATGAGAATCATGAGGTCAAAGGTACTGCCTGAAGAGCTCAGAGACAGAAGTGTGGCAAGGCACAGATCTGGCCAAGGTTACAAAAAAAATTCTGCTCTGCACTTAAGGTTTCTAAGAGCACAGTGGCCTCCATAATCTTAAATGGAAGACGTTTGGGACGACCAGAAACCTTCCTAAAGCTGGCCGTCCGGCCAAACTGAACTATCGGGGGAGAAAAGCCTTAGTGAGAGAGGTAAAGAAGAACCCAAAGATCACTATGGCTGAGCTCCAGAGATGCAGTCGGGAGATGGGAGGAAGTTGTAGAAAGTCAACCCTCACTGCAGCCCTCCACCAGTCGGGGCTTATGGCAGAGTGGCCCGACGAAAGCCTCTCAGTGCAAGACACATGAAAGCCCAAATGGAGTTTGCTAAAAAACACCTGAAGGACACCTGAAGGACTCCAAGATGGTGAGAAATAAGATTCTCTGGTCTGATGAGACCAAGATAGAACTTTTTGACCTTAATTCTAAGCGGTATGTGTGGAGAAAACAGGCACTGCTCATCACCTGTCCAATATAGTTCCAACAGTGAAGCATGGTGGTGTCAGCATCATGCTGTGGGGGGGTTTTTCAGCTGCAGGGACAGGACGACTGGTTGCAATCGAGGAAAGATGAATGCGGCCAAGTACAGAAATCCTGGACGAAAACCTTCTCCAGAGTGCTCAGGACCTCAGATTGGGCCGGAGGTTTAACTTCCAACAAGACAATGACCTAAGCACACAGCTAAAATAACGAAGGAGTGTTTTCACAACAACTCTGTGACTGTTCTTGCATGGCCCAGCCAGAGCCCTGACTTAAACCCATTGAGCATCTCTGGAGAGACCTAAAAAAATGGCTGTCCACCAACGTTTACATCCAACCTGACAAGAACTGGAGAGGATCTGCAAGGAGGAATGGCCGAGGATCCCCAAATCCAGGTGTGAAAAAATTGTTGCATCTTTCCCAAAAAGACTCATGGCTGTATAGATCAAAAGGGTGCTTCTACTAAATACTGAACAAAGGGTCTGAATACGTAGGACAATGTGATATTTCAGTTTTTTTTTTTATATAAATCTGCAAAAAATGTCAACAATCTGTGTGTTTCTGTCAATATGGGGTGCTGTGTGTACATTAATGAGGAATAAAAATTAACTTAAATGATTTTAGCAAATGGCTGCAATAACAAAGAGTGAAAATTTTAGGGGGGTCTGAATACTTTCCGTACCCAGTATATATATATATATATATATATGTGTGTGGCTGTACATACACATATGTAGTTGTTTTTTGGTGTTTGGCTTAGTGTTATGTTAGAATCATTATTATAATCATAACTTAATATTTTGAATTGTTTTTAGCTTTATTTTTTTGTTTTCATTTAAATGTTTAGTTTTGATTTGTTTGTTGTATGCATTTGTCATTTTTATTTAATTTCTTTTATTTTCTTAAATGTGTGTATATATATATATATGTTTACAGAGTTTTAGCTTTTAATTTTAATTACTTTTTATTTGTAAGTCGCTTTGGATAAAAGCGTCTGCTAAAAGTAAAAGTAAAAGTAAAACTGATATAAAACAAATGTCTTACAAACATAATTTGGGCTCATCTGCTAAATAGGGCAAATTGAAAATCAACATTTCTGATGGATTAATCATCCACTTCTCTTTGAAAACTCCTCATATCTGCCTTTCTGTCAGCACGTCTTCATCTGAGAGATTTCCTGCTTACAGTCTGCTCAGTCACTGAGCACCATTCCCATGACAACCAGTGGACGGAACCCGTTACTCAGTCTTGAACGGTACTGAGGAGCTTCCTGAGGTCTGTTTACTAACCATTCAGAGCTGTGCTTACTGTACATACTGCGACCTTGTTTATTCC
The DNA here is from genome assembly GCA_018155175.1 of Sinocyclocheilus anophthalmus. Taxonomy (NCBI): domain Eukaryota; kingdom Metazoa; phylum Chordata; class Actinopteri; order Cypriniformes; family Cyprinidae; genus Sinocyclocheilus; species Sinocyclocheilus anophthalmus. Next base: position 83,283 of record JADLZN010010119.1, read on the forward strand.
CTCGACAACTCTGGCATGTGCTCATTTGCCTGTTAGCACGTGGTAAACAATTGGCTTCGTGAGTTTATGAGCGTGTTGAGGGGATGCAAAACATGGTGTACTTGACAATAAAAATCAGCTGAGCCACAAACACCAGCTCTCATTCACTAATAATGGCGCAAACGGAAAAAGTCTGCAACAAAAAGTTGCTCTTATTATCGTTTAAATGTCAATAAATCTGGATTATTCTAAGCAAAGATAGTAAAGATGAGGAATTTCAATATGGTCTCAGACTCTAAATAAGGTAACAGCTCTTTACAGTTTTTTTGTTTGTTTGTTTGGTTTTAGATGTAAAAAGTTTGGGGTTAATAAAAAAAAATTTTGTTACACCAGGGCTGCATTTATTTGATAGAAATTACAGTAAAAAACAATAATATTGTAAAAAAAAAATGACTGTTTTCTATTTACATTTTTTTATTTACTTTATTACTGTGATGCAAAGCTGTATTTTTAGCAGTCATTACTCTAGTCTTCAGTGATTTGGTGCTCAAGAAAAAAAAGGATTATTATGATCAATGTTAAAAACAGTTGTGCTGTGTAATATTATTGTGGAAACACAATCCATTCAGGATTCTTTAATGAATAGAAAGTTCAAAAGAACAGCATTTGTTTGAAACAGAAATCTTTTGTAACATTATAAATCCTAAATAAGTAACATTCATTATTGTCACTTTTAACGACATAAGTTACCTTTTTTATACGTGCATAAAAGTTTGCAATGCACATACATTTGCTCTTAATCTCATTCTGGTCATGAAGAGTATATTCACAACTGTCTTGTTTGGTTTGATTGAATCGAACTCAAGTTCGTTTCCCTCTTTGGTGCGGATCTTTTGGGCAGGTGTGATTACAGCGATCGCACTCGGGTGCGGTCCAAACAACCGCACCAAGACCCAGCTTAAGAGGTGGTCTCGGTCCGCTTCCAAACGAACTCTGGTACAGTTTGTTTAAGGTGTGAATATGACCCGACCTCGATCCGACCCAATTGCAGGAATCATGCTCAGAAACGAGACAGCTCGCACATATAGTGCTGTTGATTGCGTTTGGAAATGGCTTAAATCACTTGTTTTTAAACCACAATGCTTAAAAACGCGTGCAAATGATGAGTTATCGTGACCATGGCGTACAGCAACGTGACGTGAGCACGCTAAATAGGCTAAAGCTTGCCGCAAAGCCCCAGCAAAGTGCCAATGAATTGTTGGAGATATTTTAAATATTTATTAATAAACTAGTGTTTTATGAGTCAGTGTTGTGCAAGAGTTGGACAATATGATCGCCATCTCCTAACTGGGACGCACCATTTAGAACGAAATGGCAACGGATTACTAATGAAAGAGTTTTGTTTTGGCTTTAAAATCATTTCATTTGTAGTCATTTTAAGCTTTCTATAGATCAGTCTGTAGGAACAATATTTGCTGAGTTTCGGTTCATTTTTCTCCTCCTGTTCAACACCGAGATGGCAGAAAGGGCACCCTATTGTTTTCTTATTTTACAAAAAGCACAGTGTGTTCGATTATTGTGAGGCACACAATAAAAGCGACCCTTTGACAGTTCCGGAACAATGTATTTTCTTACCTTTATGCGAAATAATGCGGTGTATTTTAATTTGTTTCAATGGTCCGAACCACGCTTCAGCTTCCACTCTTCGCACAAATGATTGGATATGTGCTTAATAGCGCACATTTATCAAGGTTAAATGTTTAAACTAACATTGTGATATGCTTTAAGTATTTTATATCTATATATTTTACTTTCTGCAAGTCGTAATTACAGCACCGTTATGCGTCAAATGATTGTGTCATAAGTTTATTCATATTGCTTTAGTACCTGGCAACACCAAATCAGTAGTAAATAATAAAAATAGCAATATTGAAGATCTCCATGATATAGCCTGTTTTTTGCACTTCATGTTTTTCGCTTGAGAATTTCTGTCCAATGAATGGATGACCTTAACACACGTATGGTTTTGTTTACAATTTCTGGTTCACTTGCAAAAAGGGCAGTGTGAAAGCGAACTGCAACAAACAAAAAAAAATCAACATTGCACTTGGTCTGGACCAAAGCAAGTGAACTAGCAGACTTTCCCGCTTTCCTGGTGTGAATACACCCTAAATCTGTATACTTCTAAATGAGGGATCAAGTACACATAATGTGATTTAAAAACAGTAAAGCTAGTAAGATGTGCACACAAATCCGTGTGAATGAAAAACACATTGTGTGTGTGTGTGTGTGTGTGTGTGTGAGCATGAAACTCATCCTCGAGGTTTGAGATATGGTACAGGAGTGGGGAGACATGCAGACGAACACGGTTTTGCCCTGAGGTGTGCACAGGTATGGTGTGTATCAATTTGTAAAGCAATACACGGAAGAAGCGTCTGACAAAGCCCTCATTATGGAGACAGAAGGGGGACATGACTAAACAGGAGAGGTGCCGCTGCGGTTTAAATAACCTTGGTCGATACCAGGCATTTGGGGCACAATGTAATATGATTTCCGGTGGGAGAAATTCGTATTTTGAAGGATGGCCCGAAGCTACGTGCAAACACAGCTCTGACAGAAACTAAAGCTCTGAGATGATGTTGTGTACATTGACAGATGATGAGGAAACAGGACAGTTGTGTCTTCTTAAATATCGTGACTTGGATCGTAAGATTAAATATCACTTTTACCTGACATCAGGTTATGAATATGCAGAGCATGATAGGCTTTCAAGTGCTTAGACTGAAAACAGAAAACTGACACATAAAATGTCCCAGACCTTTAGTGATTAAAATTAAAAAATGTATTTTATATACAGTGGGTACGGAAAGTATTCAGACCCCCTTAAATTTTTCACTCTTTGTTATATTGCAGCCATTTGCTAAAATCAAAAGTAATTTTTTTTTCCTCATTAGGTACAAACCAGAACACCAGATTGACAGAAAACACAGAAATTGTTGACATTTGAGATTTATTAAAAAAGAAAAACTGAAATATATAACATGGTCCTAAGTATTCAGACCATTGCTCAGTATTTAGTAGAAGCACCATTTTGATCTAATACAGCCATGAGTCTTTTTGGGAAAGATGCAACAAGTTTTTCACACCTGGATTTGGGGATCCTCTGCCATTCCTCCTTGCAGATCCTCTCCAATTCTGTCAGGTTGGATGGTAAACGTTGGTGGACAGCCATTTTTAGGTCTCTCCAGAGATGCTCAATTGGGTTTAAGTCAGGGCTCTGGCTGGGCCATTCAAGAACAGTCACAGAGTTGTTGTGAAGCCTCTCCTTAGTTATTTTAGCTGTGTGCTTAGGGTCATTGTATTGTTGGAAGGTAAACCTTCGGCCCAACCTGAGGTCCTGAGCACTCTGGAGAAAGTACTTGGTACTAGATATCCCTGTACTTGGCCGCATTCATCTTTCCCTCGATTGCAACCAGTCGTCCGGTCCCTGCAGCTGAAAAACACCCCCAAAGCATGATGCTGCCACCACCATGCTTCACAGTTGGGACTGTATTGGACAGGTGATGAGCGGTGCCTGGTTTTCTCCACACAAACCGCTTAGAATTAAGGCCAAAAAGTCATCAGACCAGAGAATCTTATTTCTCACCATCTTGGAGTCCTTCAGGTGTTCTATGCGGGCTTTCATGTGTCTTGCACTGATGAGAGGCTTCCATCGGGCCACTCTGCAATAAAGCCCCGACTGGTGAAGGGCTGCAGTGATGGTTAACTTTCTACAACTTTCTCCCATCTCCATCTCTGGAGCTCAGCCACAGTGATCATTGGGTTCTTCTTTACCTCTCTCACCAAGGATCTTCTCCCCGATAGCTCAGTTTGGCCGGATGGCCAGCTCTTGGAAGGGTTCTGGTCGTCCCAAACGTTTTTATGGAGGCCACTGTGCTCTTAGGAATTTTAAGTGCAGCAGAAATTTTTTTGTACCTTGGCCAGATCTGTGCCTTGCCAAAATTCTGTCTCTGAGCTCTCCAGGCAGTTCCTTTGACCTCATGATTCTCATTTGCTATGACATGCACTGTGAGCTGTAAGGTCTTATATAGACAGGGGTGTGGCTTTCCTAATCAAGCCCAATCAGTATAATCAAACACAGCTGGACTCAAATGAAGGGGTAGAACCCTTCTCAGGCTGATCAGAAGAAGACAATGGACAGCCACATGAGTTAAAGATATGAGCTTTTGTCACAGCAAAGGGTCTGAATACTTTAGGACCATGTGATATTTCAGTTTTTCTTTTTTAAAAATCTGCAAAAATGTCAACATTCTGTGTTTTTCTGTCAATATGGGAAGCTGTATGTACATTAATGAGGGGAAAAAATTAACAAATGATTTTAGCAAAAGGCTGCAATATAACAAAAAGTGAAAAATTTAAAGGGGTCTGAATACTTTTCCGTACCACTGTAAGATTTTTTAAATAGCAAGTAGTACACAGAATATTTATAAAAAAATATTTCTTCTTTGGCTTCCTTTTTTTCCTGAATAATTCTAAATCTTAAAACGTTCACTTTCCAGGTGTTAAAATGGTCTCAGACTCTATATATGGAAAAACTATACCAACACATTGTTAAAACAAAAAATGGATCTTTATGGGCTTTGTCTCTTTTCAATTAGTATAAGTTATGCACACTACTGTCAAAAGTTATTAGATTTTATATTAGTAAGAAAGTTCTTATTCACAAGCTGCATTTAATTTAAAACATACAGTAACAAACAATTATATTAGTATATAGTATTAAAAATAAAATTACGAGTTTTTTATTTTAATAATTTTAACGGTAATTTAAATCTGTCACATGCAAGGGAATATAAGCAGCCATTACTCAGACTTCCGTCACATGGACTTCAGAAATCCATTATCATATGGGATTTGATGGTTAAGAAACATATCTTATTTATTATTATGAATGTTGAAAACAGTTGTGCTGCTGAATATTTTAGTGAGAATACATTTTTTCAGTATTCAGGATGAATAGAAAGAAAAAGCTGCATTTTTTTTTGTAACATTATAAAACGTCTTTACTATCACTTTTGATCATTTTAATGCATCCTTGCTGAATTGAAGTATTATGAAATAATGAAATTAAAAGAAGGTTTGATTGCATGGCTGTGTAGTGTGTGTTCTGTTAGGTGGGACAGTTGTGAAGGTTACCTGAGGTGGTCTCTCTGGAATGGGTTCGTTCTTCAGGGCTTGAAGGGCTTTCATGGCCGCATTGTGTCGGGCAGCTTGGCGAGTCCGCCCCTCTCCGATAAACTCGTTGTTCCCCACTGTCAGCTGCACATAAAATACCTTAGGCACTGGGTAATGGTACCTAGGTTTGGGAGAGGGCCAAGAGACAGAGAAGGAAAGGTTGAGTGAAAGAGAAAAAGGCAGGTAAAAGGAAAAAATAGCCCTTTGATTTATAAGAGGATTATCTTATCGAAACTTGGCAGTTTTATCACTGCGCAAACTCTAGAATGGAAACAACAGACACTAAAAAAGCAACCAGGAGATGAACTAAACATGCCGGCTGCTAATTGGAAGGAAAGACAGGGAAAAACATGACTTGTGATGATAGGGAAGCAACAAAATAAATATAAGGATTTGTTTTTCCGTCCATGCTATCAAGTTAAATATATGGTGCATACAGCAATATAAAAATTACAGCAGATACGATAAACTAATAATTACCAAAATAATTAAAATTCATGTTATTGCCAATGACCAATAAATGGCACAGAAAATTTTAAATTCTATGAATATTAAATTCCATTCTATTTTGTCTAAATAAATAATATAAAAAAACAGTAAAAAGTCAAATAAATTATTTAAAATGTTTCAAAAAGTGAAGTGAATTAAAGTGAATTTAGGCACCATGATTCTACTTTTAGTATTTAATACATATATTTTTTTTTGTAAATACATTTACAAAAAAAAATAATAATCTAAAATCTGTTGCAAATGATGAATTTGTGTTAGAAACTTTCATATTTTATTCTTAAACAATATTTATTAGACATATTTCTTAAGTTAACTTTTCTGTTTTAAATAACTCAGAATCCTAAACATTTGTTAATTTCCAGGTTTAAAAAATTACTTTAAATGTGGTCTCAGACTCTGTATATGGATACATATAAATCAATTAGCTAAATGAGAAAACTGATCTTTATAAGTTTGAAGAGTATGTAAAAACGCATATTCAGTATGAAAAATGTATTTTGTGATTTGCTAAAGATAACATTTAACAGTGTTAATAAATTAATTAATAAAAAAGTGTTTTAAAATGTAACTTTAAGTGAGCAATTGATGACAGCAGAGGCAATCTAATTGTAAAAGTAGGGTAAGTCAGCATTCACAATATCGACCAATACATACTCAATACTCAAAAATAAATAAATAAAAACAGCATGAGATGTGATGCATCCGTCTGAAAGTGTATGACTGTAGTTACAGTGCTTTAAAGGAAGTTCATCTAAACTGTTTGCATTCCAAGTAAAGCACAGCTACTAAACAAATCTAAACTATAGATAAGTGAGTCAACCTCACTAACTGACTAGTCGGTTTTCGGACAGCTAGTTGAGCATCGAGACCCATTCTTACTATGCATGCAGCTGTATCGTACATTATTATGTAGCCCCTTCACTCCGCTGTCACTGAGCTCCAATGAAGTAAGTGTCTAAAGACACAAAGGCTGATGGGAGTGGTGTACAAAGCTTTAAAACAACTAGAGAAAAGACAGATTTATTTCTGAGGCAGAACCCGAACAATATTGGTAGAGTAATAAATGGTGAAATTAAAGGGCCCTTCTTCCATGGGGTCAATGACATAACAATGAGTTGGTGAAATAATGACTCCCATTGGCTCCAAGCGAAGGAGCCCAGAACAAAAGCGGCTTCACATATATCCAGCTTTCTTTATCTTAACTTTGGCTCACCCATGCAGGGCTGTCAGGCCGCTGTTCAGTGGGCAGATTTAAGGGTCTGTTTGCACTTTAAGGCCTTTATGAGGAACGGTACTGACTGACCCAGCATCAGCTCTCCCCCTTCCCTCGTCGGGGAGAACCCATTCACACTCCTCTGCAGCATCTAGGGACCGAACTGTGCTAAAAAGTAGCTGCTGCTCTCCAAAATCATCAGGCTCTCACGGTTTTAGCTCTTATCAGCAACTGGGGAATTAAAAATACATCAGCAACATTCATGAACAAGGTCAAAATATGTTGGACGCTTAGAAATGCTTAGAATCAGATGCTGGAACTAAATGGTACATTTTGTTCAAGTCAACTGTTCACAACGCCTTTTACTTCCGCAATTTGATGTATTTCCAAGTGAAACAGGTTATTCAACAGAAAAATGTGGGGCATGACTTGATTTTATCCATCAGAAATCACTCAGAAATACACTACCAAAAAGTTTGGGGTCGGTAAGATTTTTTTTATTTTTCTGAAAAAAATCAGTTATGCTCACCAAGGCTGCATTTATGTTTTAAAAAGTAATTTATTCCTGTTATGCAAAGCTGTTTTCAGTGTCAGTGTCACATGATCCATCAGAAATAATTATAATATACTGATTTTGTGATTAAGAAACATTTCTTACTTGATAGTATTTCTTATAATCAATGCTGAAAAAAGCTGCTTGATATTTTTGTGGAAACTGAAGTTTTTCAGGATTCTTTGATGACGTTTCAAAAGAACGAGCCAATTATTTGATTAATTACATTTAAAAAAAAAAAATTTGTTTTAATTTAATTTATTTTTATTTTATTTTATTTTAAAAATTAATGCATTTTTAAAAATGTATTTTATTTAATTTAACTAAAAAAAAAACTTTGTCTTTCTCTTTATTTATTCCTTCTCTTTCTAGCGTTTACTTGTGCCTAAAACTTGGTATTACAAGCACTTCTTGTGTCTGTTTGCCTCTTTAAGAAGAATCGCTTGATGTATTCCCCAATTGTAAGTCGCTTTGGATAAAAGCATCTGCAAAATGACTAAATGTAAATGTAAATGTAAAGAAATCTTTTGTAGCATTATAAATGCCACTGCTGTCACTTTTGATCAATTTAATGCATCCATGCTGAATAAAAATACTAAATATATTTTAAAAAGCAAACTTTTGAACAGTTGCGTACATCCCATTACAAATGTAAAATGGGTTATGAACAGCTGACTTAACATAAAATGTACCAGTTGAAATAGGGCTGAACGATTAATTGCATTAGCGATAATATCGCAATATGAAAAAAATGCGATTCAGATACACTCTGTCACATGACACGTGAGAGTAAAGAGATGTTTTCGACTTGAAGATCGATCGGTGTATGATATCAAAGTAGGGCTGCACAATGAATCTAATTTCTAATCGTGATTACAATCATGGATGCCACAATTACGTATCGTTCAAAGCGCCAATTAATCATTCTAAGTCCACTTTTGTTATTCTGTGTGCTTAAGATGCTTTTTTGTCTTTCTACATGTTATCGTAAGGGTTTTTCCATTGTTTTAATTTTAGTTTTAGTATAACACTATAATACCATTCATATTTTTATCATTTAAAAGAAGAAACCAATCCGATGTATAGTTAATAATGTAATAATGTATATTTATAATTTGAGGCTTAATACTATAGAAAAGCACTAAAGGTTTTTCAGTTAGAGTGTTTTCAGCTTGCTTATTTTCATATAAAAATACTGCATGCAGTTGCATCAAACAATGGTATAAACATCATTCAATGTAAATTGTGATAATCGTAATTAATAATCGCAATTACAATTTCAAGGGAATAATCGACAATTATGATTTTTGTCATAATCGTGCAGCCCTACATCAAAGTACGGCGAGAGAAGGCATAAGGAGACGTCCGCTCTCTTATAGCTCTCGCAGTACTTTGATGACACACACCGATCGGTCTGAGCACCGCTGCTTCAAGTCGAACTCATCTAAGCAGTCTTCAGAGGAAGCATCAAGTTTGCACGCTACAGTGTTGCCAAGTCCCCGGTTTGCCTCCAAAAACGTGATATTTAGTCCCTGGAGTGCAAATCTTACCAGGGGAACCCCTCCAAAAAACATGTACTTTAACCCCCCCGGAATGGGATTTTTACCGGTGGACCCCCCTTGAAACGCGATTGGGCTAGTTTTGAGAATAGCGATTGGGCGGGTTTTCTTGTGAAAACCTGGCAACCCTGGCACACTCCCGCGGAGTAACAGTGTTAACGTGTATTTCATTACTGAACTTCGACTTTATGATAATATATATCTAAGGCAATACAGTATCTTATATATATATATAATATATATATATATATATAAAACAGGGCTCCAGACTGCGACCATTTTTCTGCCGGTGCAACTAATTTTTGTGAGCGGTCGCGCTGGCATGACCACCACATTGTCCAACTCATAAGTGCTGCTATTTCTGTTGCACTTGGGAAACATTAAACAGCAAATGAAATGAAAGCGAAACTTAACCGCGCTTTCAGATTTGCAGCGCGGACCGTTTATCAGTTTATTATTATCTATTTCCAGCACTTTAAAGCTCTAAAATTATCCAGTTTGAATGTTATTTTTAATGGGATGACCAAAATATATTTTGTGGTAAACAAACACTTTTGTAAAATTTAAAAAAAATACATTAAATCACAATTATAACCAGTAGACAGCAGCAGAGAAGCATTTATTGGCTTATTAGTCATTCATTTCTAATTTTTCTCTGTATTTTGAAATTATAAAATCACTATTATAAAATATCAAATCATCAAGAAATCAGATCTTTTTTGTGTATGAAAGAGGTCATATGATGCGATTTCAATGTTTCCTTTCTCTTTGGCGTGTTACAAGCTCTTGGTGCATAAAGAAGATCTGTAAAGTTGCAAAGACTAAATCTCAAATCCAAAGAGATATTCTTTATAAAAGTTAAGAGTCAGCCACACCTACCTAAAAACGGCTCGTTCTAACACGCCCCACATATCTAGGTCACTATGTGGGAATATTAGCATAACGCCGCCCAAATGTTCACGCAAGAAAGAAGGCACAACTTTGATTCTCGCTTTAGTATTGTTGCCACCGCCGCCATGTCTCCAAAGAGTACGATATCTGTTTCGTCATGCCTGGAGCTGATCCGTGCTGTTCGCTGAGGAAATACTACAACTTTGCGGTGTGGATCGCCGGATCGGCTTTTACCGTTGACGAAGCGGAGTCCAGCCCGGGGTCCTCACATGTGTTTGCCGCAAGCCTCCTTCGTCGAATACGCCAGCCGCGCCGTTCTCAAGCCCGCAGCCTCTGCTCACTCTAGCCCTCCGGCCGTTACTCACTTTAGCCCCCGGCCTCTGCTCACACTAGGCCACCGTGTGTGACGCTGTGTATCGTTGTGAAAGCGAAACTACTTTGTTTGGCTTTCAAAAATGGACACAACTAAATCAGTGGTTAAGTTGTATTTACAAAAATGTTCCAGAACAGTTCAACCCAAATAACCAGATGTGTGCAGCACATTTTATGGAAGAATGTTTCCTGATCCTGGAAGAGTAGACTACAATTTCGGCAGTTCTGACTCACATAAGATTGTTATAGGTTTAATTTTATCTTTAAAGAGTTTTTATATTTGGTATTTTTTTATATTTAAAGTGAGTTTTTTGGCAGTGTAGAGTAGCGCTTGTTTGTTGTTTGTCGTTTCTCCGATCACAATGCAGACATGGTTTTATGTTTACGCGGCGCGATGCAATGCAACGCGTATAATGACAGTATAAGTCATTATAATCCATAAGTATGTCACTGGATGCAACGAATGCCTCGTTTTGTTTATAATGGGTTTTCATGTTTTTTAATTATCGCTCCGGCCTGATAGGGCATCATCACAGTATGGTGAGGGCGTAACATTTCCATCACAGGCTTGAGGAATTCGGCCAATCATACTGCCTGTATCGCTGGCCATCACGCACGCCTTGCTTTTTCAGAACGATGAGTTTTGTAAAAATCGGCGCGTTTCAGAAAGGCAGGGCGTAGAGGAGAAAAAAATTATGTACAGTATGTGGAATAATAATGTGTTTTTTTAACCTTAAACTCGCATTAACACATTTCATTACATCAAATACACCAAATAATGTTCTTTTTTAGCAGCATCATATGACCCCTTGAAGTAAGAAAAGTCGCAAAGTGCCTTGAAAAACAAACTTTTCTTCAATTTGCTACTAAATCACACAAATCACTGAAGTTGGTCCGTTCCATAATACTAGAAGAATAATGTGACATTAATACGAGTGGAATATGTAATTTTTCTATATAAAAATTTGATTTTGCACCTATTATTGTTGTTAATAAATGTAAATTTTGGATGTATCCTAACTCAAGCTTAGTGCTTTACTGTCAAATGTGTATAAACATTAAATAAACAAGAAATGAACATGTAATATTATTAGTAACTTGCACTTATTAATGCAAAACTATAGTAATTTTATGATTAAATGATCTATATTTTAATACTCCCACACACCATCACCACCAGTATTGTACAGTGGGTATGGAAAGTATTCAGACACCCTTAAATTTTTCACTATTTGTTATTTTGCAGCCATTTGCTAATCATTTAAGTTAATTTTTTTTCCTCATTAATGTACCCCGCACCCCATATTGACAAAAACACACAGCATTGTTGACATTTTTTGCAGATTTATTAAAAAAGAAAAAACTGAAATATCACTGGTCGTAAGTATTCAGACCCTTTGCTCAGTATTTAGTAGAAGCACCCTTTTAATCTAATACAGCCGTGAGTCTTTTTGGGAAAGATGCAACAATTTTTCACACCTGGATTTGGGGATCCTCTGCCATTCCTCCTTGCAGATCCTCTCCAGTTCTGTCGGGTTGGATGGTAAACGATGGTGGACAGCTATTTTTAGGTCTTTCCAGAGATGCTCAATTGGGTTTAAGTCAGGGCTCTGGCTGGGCATTCAAGAACAGTCACAGAGTTGTTGAAGCCACTCCTTCGTTATTTTAGCTGTGTGTTTAGGGCCATTGTCTTGTTGGAAGGTAAACCTTCGGCCCAGTCTGAGGTCCTGAGTACTCTGGAGAAGGTTTTCGTCCAGGATATCCCTGTACTTGGCCGCATTCATCTTTCCCTCGATTGCAACCAGTCGTCCTGTCCCTGCAGCTGAAAAACACCCCCCCCGCATGATTCTGCCACCACCATGCTTCACTGTTGGGACTGTATTGGACAGGTGATGAGCAATGCCTGTTTTTCTCCACACATACTGCTTAGAATTAAAGCCAAAAAGTTCTATCTTGGTCTCATCACCAGAGAATCTTATTTCTAATATTTTCATAATTCTATTTCCATCCTGGAGTCCTCCATGCGGGCTTTCATGTGTCTTGCACTGATGAGAGGCTTCCGTCGGGCCACTCTGCCGTAAAGCCCTGACTGGTGGAGGGCTGCCGTGATGGTTGACTTTCTACAACTTTCTTTCATCTCCCGACTGCATCTCTGGAGCTCAGTTACAGTGATCTTTGGGTTCTTCTTTACTCTCTCACCAAGGCTCTTCTCCCCCGATAGCTCAGTTTTTCCTTCCTAGATAGCTCTAGGAAGGGTTCTGGTCGTCCAAACGTCTTCCATTTAAGGATTATGGAAGCCACTGTGCTCTTAGGAACCTTAAGAGAAAGAAATTTTTTTGTAACCTTGGCCAGATCTGTGCCTTGCCACACTTCTGTCTCTGAGCTCTTCAGGCAGTTCCTTTGACCTCATGGTTCTAATTTGCTCTGACATGCACTGTAAGCTGTAAGTAGACAGGTGTGTGGCTTTCCTAATCAAATCCAATCAGTATAATCAAACACAGCTGGACTTAAATGAAGGAGTAGAACCATCTCAAGGATTATCAGAAGAAATAGACAGCACCTGAGTAAATATATGAGTGTCACAGCAAAGGGCCTGAATACTTAGGACCATGTGATATTTCAGTTTTTCTTTTTTTATAAATCTACAAAAATGTCAACAATTCTGTTTTTTTCTGTCAATAGGGGGTGCTGTGTGTACATTAATGAGGAAAAAAATGCACTTACATGATTTTAGCAATGGCTGCAATATAACAAAGAGTGAAATTTAAGGGGGTCTGAATACTTTTCCGTACCCACTGTATATATATATATATATATAGATATTCTTATTTATTTATTTAAAGCCTGTCCAAGTTAACAGACATGTTTAAAAGTGTAATCAACATGTTTACATAGGCCTATATGTTTATTACAGTGAATTTGAATGACCTAAATACTGAGTGTGGTAAAGCAACAGATTTGTTTTTATATTTCTGCAATCTACTTTAGCTTGTGTGATTTGTTACTGACTTTCATATTAATGTTTACACCAGGCTTATTTGTCAGTGCTTTATGTTGTCATAATTATTACATGCTTACAAGGTTGGAAGTTCAACAAATCAGTCAATATACTGTGATTGTAGTTGTTAAATAAAAATGTCATTCATATCAATTCATGCATCACCGAATTTCATCGTAAAAAAAAAAAAAATTATAATTGCATATTAAATCGCAATCGCAATATTGGTAAAAAGTAATTGCAATTAAATTATTTTCCAAAATCGTTCAGCCCTAAGTTGAAAGAGGCCTACGTTTTATTTCAGCAGAATATAGTTCATTTGAGATGAAACCTTGCAGGCAGTATACAGCATCATTGGCCACTGACTATTCTAAACGCTTTTATGATTGTTTAAACTTGAACAGAGAAAAGTCTAAAACTGAAACAGACATGTGCAGTGTACTGAATTATACTGAACTAAGGGTCATTTGATCTACATATACTTTTCCATAAATGTTCCAGTTACTTAGTTTCAGCTAATAGAGAAATTCCATTTCATTGTAGGGCTCGTGATATTAGATTTGATACCAATTGAAGCCATCTGGGAAATGTTGAAGTCAGAGCCCATGCCAAAGCCACCAGGAAAGAAGAAAAGATAGTGTTACATGCCTGATAATGAAATGCAGAACTATATTCCTGCCCAATAAAATTGTATCATAATAATTCCACAACGACGAGTAACTAGTACAACCATATAAATCAGCAATGTGGGTCTCAAAAACAGGGGGGTACAATGCTGTTTCATGCATTCAGAGTTGTTTACACTGTTAAAGAGTTGGATTCTCATGCTAAGCATGGACAAAATTTCAAAAAACTATTTGGACGTATGACGGAGTATTTCTGCGCTAAAAAGCTTACTTCCGGGTTCGAACAAGTTTCGGAGAGTTTTTTTCCGATCGTGGCTCTTCATGACATAAACGAGGGTGGAACTCCTTATATGGGCATTTCTCCCGGAAGAGCGCACCCGCACACACATCGACCAGAGCAAGAGCAAGAGCGTGCCCAGATTCACAAGCGTGTTTGTTGACGAACGTTTTATAAACAAGGCCCAGTTCGACGCTGGATTTGCACATCGTTTGATACTGAAAGATGGAGCGGTCCCAGCTATAAAAGATCCCGGTCATGATTCAGAACTGCAGATGGTCAGTGAAACGGTTATCAAATGTCTGTTTTGTTGGCATTCAGCTCTCAAGTGCTGGTCAATCTTTAGCTCCGCCCACGGCACGCTTCCAGGAGCTCGGCTTTTTCCGGAGAGAATTGTAAAGCTGTATCTTTCTTTTATAAATATGATAAAACTAAAGACTTTTTGGAGATATGAAGGCTGCAGTACTACTCTATAGGTACTCAAGATTAACATGATTGGGTGAAACTGTGTGTGTTATGTCTCCTTAATTCTTGCAATAATTGGTTCAGCACAAACCTTATATTTCAAATCGTATTTTGAAATTCCAATAAATAAAAGCATGTGTTAAACATGGAGAAAGAAAATATTAAAATGAAATAAAATAATAAAACATTTACGGTAAAATTATGTTAAACGTTATTTTAACAAATTGTACTCAACTTAAAATATGTTATATAGATCATTCTACTAAATATGATAATTTTGTATGTGCTTGTGGTGTTGTTGTTGTTTCAGTTCTGCACCATAAACGTATCTCCCGGGCTTTTAATTATCTTTTTTTTTGACAATTAAAAGCATGAGTTAATCATAGGGTTGATTTTGATTTTGATTTTATATTTCAGTGTTGTTTTATTATTTTAGCAATTATTAATATTTTAAATTGGATTACATTTTTATACTTTCAGTTTTGATTTCAATTTTAGTTTATGTTTTAGTAATTTTATGTTCTTTTGTCATTTTTATTAGTCCCCTTTTTTATATATATTCTAGTATATTAATTTTTATTTATTTCATTTTTAGTTTTAGAACTTTAAACTTCAATTTAACAATTGATTTCTTTAGCAAGCAACATTTCAAATTTTCCTTTTCATCGATTTTACAGTTTAAAAATAAAAAAATTCGCAAATTCAAATCTGCAGTAGAACGTGTACTTTTACATTATATTCTTAAACAATATTTATTAGAAATATTTCTTCATCAGGTAACTTTCTTTGTTTTAAATAACTTAAGATACTAAACATTTTCAGGTTTTAATAGTGGGCTCAGGGTCTCCATGACACTGTATAAGAATAAAAATACCAAAGCCATTGTTAAATTAGATACCTTCATTTTTTCATCTAATACTTATATTTTCATAAATAAAATAAAAATAAAATAATAAAAACGTATGTTATGATTATTTAGCGTGTGCTTGTGTTGTTGTTGTTTCAGTTCAGCATCATAAATGTGTCTACTGGTTTTTTATGGTGATTCCTTTCTTGATTGCACTAACTGAGTGGGAGGTTTTGTCTATAGTTTTTTAATGATAGTAAAATCATTCCAGCACATGTGTGTTCGGAGCCACATCTCTGCGCCAGCATACTGCATGTCTCCTGTCTGCTCCAACAGTGATTCAGCATTTCTCTCCCAGAATTCCAAGGGGTTCTGCGCTCGGTTGACCACAGCCCCTCTGAGGGAGGCGGAGCCTGCCCTTGCATGTCAAGCGTGGTCCCAGACGCTTGGAGGAAATGCCAAGTGCAACATGGGACCCGGCCAGGATGTTGGGGCGGTCGATTTTCTGGTTACAGGTGCAGGCAGAGTGGCTGCGGCCCCGACTCGTAGGAGGCCCCTTTGTGCAACGTGGGAAAGTCGTTGCTGACACACTCTGAGCCACATTAGACCCAATAATCTATCAGCACACACACCAGCCAGGCCTGTCTGGTCTGCATTAGAAAGGAACACAAGCCAAAGCGGGAACACCTAGTGAGAGGACAGGGAGAGAAACCCACTGGAAGGCAAACATTAGCGTTGTCTTTTATTTATGCGTGTGAATGTGGCCGCCTGAAGACGGTATGAGAGAACAGAGGGAGAAGGGATGATGAAAAGAGACGGGGAATGACTCAATAAAATGATAACTCACAGCAAATGACTATCAAAAAGACTTTGAAGATGTGGTTTCACCAGAACAGCTAATTTACGAAATTAATCAGCGGGCACTGACTTAAACCTATTGAGCCACAATCAGGAAGACACTGTTGTGACATTTAAAAGGAATAGTTCACCCAAAAATGTCATCATTTACTCACCCTAATGTCATTCCAAAACTGCATGGCTTTCTTTTATTGGTGGAACACAAAAAAATGGAGACAGCCATGATTATTTGTAATGTCATTTTACAGTTGAACTGTGAAGTAAAACATATTTTTTTCTTGACCACTATTTTACAGTGAAATGTTACGAATATTTCTTATTTTCTTATTCTTAATATTTCTTATTAAATATGAAAGTATTATTAGTTCTATATGATGTATAACCACACCAAATTTGTCTACAAGCACAAAAAAAAAAAATCGGGATTAAACAACGCTTTTAAATTGCATTTATTAGAAAAAAAACCAGAATTTTTTTTTTTCCCAAATTTGAAAAGGTTTAAAGTGTTTTGGTCCTTACATGAATGTCATCTGAGTATATAACCAGCATTGACTTGTTTGGACAATGACACCATGAAATAATACATTTAGTTGCAAGCAGCAATTACGGGGCCAAGCAGTACAGAAGCAAGCATCAGACCAACTGTAGCAACGAGTAACTGAACCATTTTAAGATGATTTTAGTCAAAATCGCTGAAAAATCATAAATACAACCACTAATAATATGACTTAATGGGTTATCAGTTTTGACCAATAGGTGGCGCTGTTATCAAATCGATGTGGTGTGGTCAGTGTGAGGTGACAATAGCACACACAAAGTTTGTTGTCATTATGTCAAAGCTTTGCAGAGATACAGCCTCAGAGTCAGTTTGGCATCATGCCTCAAAAAATCAAACCGCACCAAACCGAACTATTAAAGGTGACATATCATGAAAAATCTGACTTTTCCAGGCTGGAGTGCTATAATCAGGTCTCCAATGCATCTACCAACCAAGGAAACGTGAAAAAAAATAACCCAGTAACTTTGTTTTGGTAAGACTTTTCTGCAAGCGTCTGAGAAAACAAGAGCATCTGATTTCGCTCCCTTGGTGACGTGGCAAAAGGATTTCATTATAATATTACTGCCCCTTAATCTGTAAGTTTACACCCATGCTGCCTTTGTGTTTTCGCAAGCGACAACGGTGTATCAGCTCTAATGCCATGGCGAAAGTTTTGAGCAAAACATGCTAACTGTTCTGGCTTTGGCTGCACAGACGAGCACAGAAAACTATTTAGATCTAAAATAAACATGCAATTTATTTCCCAGCAGTTTACCTTCACAGACATAAACGACTGTTTTTGTAACTCGTGTGTTTTACTTGTGTGTGAATGAGAACTTAGTTAAGTACTCACATGCTGTGACAGCAGCTTTCTGTACGTGTGCTTCAGATGTGTGTGATAATATTTTCTGGCATTATATATACAGTGGGTACGGATAGTATTCAGACCCCTTTATATTTTTCACTCTTTGTTATATTTCAGACATTTGCTAAAATCATTTAAGTAAAAAAAAAAATCCTCATTAATGTACACACAGCACCCAAAAATTTACAGAAAAACACAGAATTGTTGAAATTTTTGCAGATTTATTAAAAAATAAAAACTGATATCACATGGTCCTAAGTATTCAGATCCTTTGCTCAGTATTTAGTAGAAGCAGCCTTTTGATCTAATACAGACATGAGTATTTTTGGGGAAGACGCAACAAGTTTTTCACACCTGGATTTGGGATCCCCTACCATTCCTCCTTGCAGATCCTCTCCACTTCTGTCAGGTTGGATGGTAAACGTTGGTGGACAAGCCATTTTTAGGTCTCTCCAGAGATGCCCAATTGGGTTTAAGTCAGGGCTCTGGCTGGGCCATTCAAGAACAGTCACAAGAGTTGTTGTGAAGCCACTCCTTCGATATTTTAGCTGTGAGCTTAGGGTCATTGTCTTGTTGGAAGGTAAACCTTCGGCTCAGTCTGAGGTCCTGAGCATTCTGGAGAAGGTTTTCATCCAGGATATACCTGTACTTGGACGCATTCATCTTTCCCTCAATTGCAACCAATCGTCCTGTCCCTGCACCTGAAAAACACACCCACAGCATGATGCTGCCACCACCATGCTTCACTGTTGGGACTGTATTGGAGAGGTTATGAGCAGTGCCTGGTTTTCTCCACATTATACCGCTTAGAATTAAGGCCAAAATGTTATATCTTGGTCTCATCAGACCAGAGAATCATATTTCTCACCATCTTGGAGTCCTTCAGGTGTTTTTTAGCAAACACCATGCGGGCTTTCACGTGTCTTGCACCGAGGAGAGGCTTCCGTCAGGCCACTCTTGCCATAAAGCCCCGAATGGTGGAGGGCTGCAGTGATGGTTGACTTTCTATAACTTTCTCCCATCTCCCGCCTGCATCTCTGGAGCTCAGCCACAGTGATCTTTGGGTTTTCTTTACCTCTCTCACCAAGGATCTTCTCCCCGATAGCTCAGTTTGGCCGGACGGCCAGCTCTAGGAGGGGTTCTGGTCATCCCAAACGTCTTCCATTTAAGGATATAGAGGCCACTGTGCTCTTAGGAACCTTAAGTGCAGCAGAAATTTTTTGTAACCTTGGCCAGACCTGTACCTTGCCACAATTCTGTCTCTAAGCTCTTCAGGCAGTTCCTTTGACCTCATGATTTCATTTGCTCTGACATGCACTGTGAGCTGTAAGGTTTTATATAGACAGGTGTGGGGCTTTCCTAATCAAGTCCAATCAGTAAAATCAAACACAGCTGGACTCAAATGAAAGTGCTTAGAACCATCTCAAGGATGATCAGAAGAAATGGACAGCACTGAGTTAAATATATGAGTGTCACAGCAAAAGGTCTGAATACTTAGGACCATGTGATATCAGTTTTTATTTTTTAATAAATCTGCAAAAATGTAACAATTCTGTGTTTTTCTGTCAATATGGGGTGCTGTGTGTACATTAATGAGGAAAAAAATTAACTTAAATGATTGTAGCAAATGGCTGCAATATAAAAAAGAGAGAAAAATATAAGGGGGTCTGAATACTTTCCATACCCACTGTATATATATATATATATATAGAAATATATATATATATTATATAGTATATATATATCTCAAAGTAGCTTTTGTTTTCCCAAAAAAGTTGCCAATGACATGAGGGTGTGAGCAATGATGCATCTTTTTTTTTTTTTTGGACTTAAGGACCTTTACGGACTTACTGAGTCATGTACCTACTTCAAAAGAACGGACATATATATCAGGAAACAGCAACTGTTACTAACTCGCATTTGAGAGGGAATTTCACGTTTTTAATAGACCTATGGTGAAACCAGGAATACACTTCCCGCATAAGGCCAGCTTTACCTAATCTCATGATGTTCCAGCAACAAAAAAGTGATTTTTACAGTGATTCTGCCATGGCAGCGTGCATTGATCCTTGATGTCAAAGAAACATTCAGATGAACAGCTTGGAAGTCAATATAAGAAAATACAGTGGGTACGGAATGTATTCAGACCCCCTTAACTTTTTCACTCTTTGTTATATTGCAGCCATTGCTAAAATCATTTAAGTTAATTTTTTTTTCCTCAATGTACACACATCACCCCATATTGAAAGAAAAACACAGAATTTTTGACATTTTTGCAGATTTATTAAAAAGAAAAACTGAAATATCACATGGTCCTAAGTATTCAGACCAATATTTGCTCAGTATTTAGTAGAAGCACCAACTTTGATCTAATACAGCCATGAGTCTTATTTGGGAAAGATGCAACAAGTTTTTCACACCTGGATTTGGGATCCTCTGCCATTCCTCCTTGCAGATCCTCTCAGTTCTGTCAGGTTGGATGGTAACGTTGGTGGACAGCCATTTTTAGGTCTCTCCAGAGATGCTCAATTGGGTTTTAAGTCAGGGCTCTGGCTGGGCCATCAAGAACAGTCACAGAGTTGTTGTGAAGCCACTCCTTTTTTTTTTTTTTTTTTTGTTATGTTAGCTGTGTGCTTAGGGTCATTGTCTGGTTGGAAGGTAAACCTTCAGCCCAGTCTAAGGTCCTGAGCACTCTGGAGAAGGTTATCTCGTAAAGGTATCCCTGTACTTGGCCGCATTACTTCTTTCCTTCTTTGCCAACAGTCGTGTACTGTCCATGCAGCTGAAAAAACTCCCCCACAGCCTATGCGGCCACCAAAGATTCACTGTTGGGGACTGTATTGGAAGGTGATGAGCAGTGCCTGGTGTGCTCCACACATACCGCTTAGACTTTAGGCCAAAAAGTTCTATCGTGGTCCTAATCAGACCGAGAGTCCTTCAGCGTGTGTTTAGACAAAATCCATGCGGGCTGTCTGTTGTATTGCACTGAGGAGAGGCTTCCGTTTGGCCACTCTGCCATAAAGCCCCGACTTTTGGAGGGCTGCAGTGATGGTTGACTTTTTTTACAACTTTCTCCCATCTCCCGACTGAATCTCTGGAGCTCAGCCACAGTGATCTTTGGGTTCTTATTTACCTCTCTCACCAAGGCTCTTCCCCCCCGATAGCTCAGTTTGGCCGGACAGCCAGCCCTAGGAAGGGTTCTGGTCGTCCCAAACGTCTTCCATTTAAAGATTATGGAGGCCACTGTGCTCTTACGAACCTTAAGTGCAGCAAAATTTTTTTTGTAACCTTGGCCAGAACTGTGCCTTGCCACAATTCTGTCTCTAAGCTCTTCAGGCAGTTCCTTTGACCTCCTGATTCTCATGTGCTCTGACATGCATGTGAGCTGTAAGGTCTTATATAGACAGGTGTGTGGCTTTCCTAATCAAGCCAATCAGTATAATCAAACACAGCTTGACTCAAATGAAGGTGTAGAACCATCTCAAAGATGATCAGAAGAAATGGACAGCACCTGAGTAAATATATGAGTGTCACAGCAAGGGTCTGACTACTTAGGGACATGTGATATTTCAGTTTTACTTTTTTTAATAAATCTGCAAAAAATGTCAAAATCTGTGTTGTTCTGTCAATATGGGGTGCTGCGTGTACATAATGAGGAAAAAAATTAACTTAAATAATTTTAGAAAATGGCTGCAATATAACAAAAGAGTGAAAATTTAAGGGGGTGTGTATACTTTCCGTACCCACTGTATATATGCAAAAGAATAAAGTATTGCAAACGAAAATTGAAAGTATTGAGAAAAAATAAATGTGCTTTTTGCAAACAAAAATAAAGAATTGCAAAATATAAATGAAACAGCGCAAAAGCAATGATTTTGCAAGACATATTTTCCATGGCCATACTACTAATTTATTTACAACGCTGCACTGTAACCGATTTTTGTCATTTTAACAGTATTTTACTGTAATATGTACAGTAAGATACTGTAAAGTGTATACAGTATTTCTGTAAAAGCAAGTATTATGGAAAACTATACGGTTCACTACTGTAAATCAATGTACAGTAGTGAACTTGCAGTGAATGAAAAAAAAAAACGACCAAGGCCAAGGATGTTCTTTTTTGACTGTTTGGTGGAAGTGGCCGTAAAAGGACAAAAGCGAAATGCACCGTTAACTCGACAAAAGGTTAGAATATTATTTCTGTTTTATGCAAAACTGCGATATTTTAAGATGTTTTCACTTAATTGTTAACAGCAAACTGACGTTATTAATCATGTCATTTTTCTTGTCAGGAGTTGGAGCCTTTTTTTCTGACAGAAGGCCGGAATGCCGCCAAAAGGCTGATAAAATGGACTGGTGAGTAAGTTAAGGTCACCATATTAGACGAAATAAACCTTAGTTAAAACGAGAAACACGTTTGTATGTTCTGCTGCCCTTTAATGCAAGTTAGCTCCTCTGGTGAGTCGTTGTTTAACCTTAACAGCGAATTAACGTGAAATACTGAGGTAAAGTGCGTTAGGCAAACCACTGTTTCAGTGGAGATTTTAAACAGTATTTTCTAGTACTTCTTTTGTTTGTTATTTTCAGATTTCTAGTCTGGATGTAGTCTGCAACGTCGGAGGTGTATTTTGGATCCTCTTCTTGTGAATGCCATAGTATCGATGATAACATCAACTGGTAAGTTAATAATGTCAGTTAGCCGAAGTTAACTAACTTAGTTGAACAAACAGAATCATAGTAATTTATCTTCTCTACTCTGCCTCTTTATGCAAGTAAGGTAATTCTCTTCAAATGTTATTTAAGTCAGAAAGTGTGTACCAATGTCGTATGTAACTTTAGAGACGGTCCCTAAATTCAGTGACAGACGTAACGTTAACATAAAACAGCGAGCTAACAACCTAACGTTACTGAGGAAAACTGAGCGAAGAAACACCACTGTTAAGAACATCTTTTGTACTTTAATTTTCATGTTTGTGGTCATGTCTGCATCGGAGGTGTATTGGAGTCTTTTCCTGTGATTGCCATCGTAGCGGTGCTAACAACAGGTGAGCTTCCATCAACTTAACTAACGTTAATGTTACTAAATTAGCCAAATTAGCCTCTAGCTGCTGTTCTCCACTAACTCACAGAACAGATTTGACTTTTTAAAGAGAGGAACATGCTAGCACATGTTGAATAGGCATGAGCACTGCACGTTCAAAATCGAACACGGGGGTGTTTTTACATCACTGTAGTTCGAAGAAACGGACGTCTTTAGAAAATTTTGGATGTCATTTTCATGTCTTCTTGCATGTAATGTCTGATAAAGCAGCGTTTGTGAGCGGAGCGCTGCTTTGTGTACAGCCGTTACCGGGGAAACCTCTATCTCTATCACTCCAACAGCACCTCCTGCTGGCAGAAAATTCATTTGCATATATATGCTGCCACAAATAGAATGAAAATCTGTGGGAAACACTGTAATATTATTAATGCAACTTGTAAGTGCAAATTATAATTAATTAAACTTGTCTCTTTAAAAATAAAAAATTAAGCCACTAAGCCAATGTAACTTTTCAGCATAGCCTATTTTATTTGAAGTGAATCCCGTGTATTCTGATACATGCATTAATAATGTTTCTGGGCTAAGCCCCGGATATCCACTCACTGTAGAACTGCCCCTGGAATCAAACCCATTATTTCAGCACTTTGCTCTACTGATTGAGAATGCATTGTAAAAAAATGGAGCTTTAATAATTTGAATATGATGGATTATCAACTAATTATCAGGAAATAAATTACCTTCCTTTTAGGCGCGTTCAGGATGTAGATATAACGTTTTTATTAACGTCAAAGTGCATATAGCACCAACAAGTTTGACAGTTGAGGCAAAATCTGTAAACACTGCTTTGAAAAATTTTCTTTTTTTCTTGTGCTTGCAGGTTCATTCAGACAGTCAACATTTGTGGCACCAAATGCATTGAATTTTGGAAAGAGGGTGCAGCCTGAGGTAAAAATCATGGTTTACAGTGCAGTACCACAATTGGATTGTTTTTTACAGGTAAAAAATGTTTAAACTAAATGAAAATAAACTCTACAGTACTGATACTGTAAATGAAAATACGGTAATAATACTGTAAATAAAATACAGTAAAGACATTATTGTACTGTAAATTAAATTGCCGTAATACTGTAAACATTTTTACAGTAAATTACTGGCATCCAGCTGCCAGTAAGTTAGTGTAAAATTTACAGCAACCTATTTACAGTGTGCTTTTAGTTTGGTTTCAGTCCAGTTGAGTTTGCGATACGTTTTTCCCCTTTGCCTTCAGTTATGCGCGTACACTTTCTGGCAAGTTTTGACATGGGGTGGAGTCAATGGGACGGGGGGGTCCAACAGGCATGGGCATCTCTTGGAAGTGACGTCATAGGCTAGAGACGCAGATCACTTTGATCCAGGTACCGTCATGAGCAGAGACACGCGGGTGGATCGTTTCCTTTTATTCACTAGCATTAAAACATGCATGTTTTCGATTAACTTTATTAACAAATGTATATGGGTATTAGCAGCGTTTGCTCAAGTGAAAGACGTTGTTAACATGAACATCTGCTTTTTATTTCTCTCAATGTGCACACTTTTTATGCATTAAAATGTGATGTTTCATTGACTTAACTCAGAATGCAAAAGAATGCAATAATTCAAAAACTAAACTTACATCATTAAAAAGGATACGGACTCAAGCTTCAGATCGATCTTGACTGCGTTTTTCATGTCCATAATCCTGGCCTAAATTAAGACATGACTGTCAACTGTGAGATTTAAAAAATGAAGCTGTAGTCTTTTTTTGGTTTAGTTTTGTTGTGGCCACGAGATATTAATTTGTGGGAACCTGATAATATGCCGTGGTCATGAGATCCTATTGAGGGAACAACATGAATTTCTCGTGGTCACGAGTTTAATGGTAAACAAACCCGTGTGACCATAGCAACCTGAGATTATCAGAGTTTTTTTATGTAATATGTGTGTATATTAGGCTATTATTATTATTATACAGGCTAATTGTATATAATAATTAATATTATAATAATATATTCATTAGGGATATATTTTTATATTTATGCTTATTTCCCTTTTCAGTTCGTGCATCGCTTTACCTAATTAACGTTCTGTATAATTATTATTAATATGCTACCATATATTTAGCAAATACTGTAAACGCCTGACAATTATGCCATATAAGTTTGGACTGTATGATTGCATTCGCCGTAGGTGATGCTAAATGAGTGGTGTGTTCATTTCAAATTGAAATACGTGAATATTTATTTATTATTCATTTTATAATTATAGGGTTAGGGTATTTATAGGGCTATTGTTAAATTCATCCTCTAAACTGCACTTCCAGTAAAAAAAATGCTGTATCTTAGCATAATCAAAGCTTATTGGCATGTCGAGCATTTACAGTAGGCTATTATTTACAAAACTAGTCAAGGCTGCGTTTCTCCCAAAATCATTGTAAGCCAGATGATGACAATGGTTCTACAATCAATTTAGGCTTTGGGACAAACGAGCCCGCTGAATGTAAGTAAAGAGATCGAAATGAATGGAGAAATAAATCAATACATAAAGGAATGATCCAATTAACATAATAATAATAATAATAACAATAAAATACATGGTCTTACAAGACTTGTGGGATGGATAAAAAATTTTTCTTGTAGGCCTTTTTTATTTTATGTACTTTATGTAACATTCATGATAAACTTCATTCGAATGCTGTCTACATCGCGTGCAATACAGTCCGGTAGCCTAGGACGATGGTTAACACTTAAACCACCAGAGGTCGCTGTATTACCTAAAAGCGCCAGTGGGTAAAATTTACCCATGCACATGACTACTGTTTTGATATGGCTAAAAAACGTATGTCACCGTATTATGCCACTGTCTTCACAATGTCTAGAGTCATAAACTGGTTATTTCTAGTCATCAACTAACTGGGTTTATCCTGTGTTTTAAGTTCACGGCTATATTTAAAGGGGTCATATGCGATTTCATTTTTTCCTTTCTCTGTGGAGTGTTACAAGCTATTGGTGCATAAAAAAGATCTGTAAAGACTAAAGTCTCAAATACAAAGAGATATTCTTAATAAAAGTTAAGAGCCAGCCACACCTACCTAAAACGGCTCGTTCTAACACGCCCCCACACATCTACCTCACTATGTGGGAAGATTTGCATAACGATGCCCAAATGTCCACAAAGAAAGAAGGGTAACTTTTATTCTCGCTGTAGTATTGTTGCCGCTGCCATGTTGTGGAGATGCTGTGTGTTTCGTGTGAAAGCGAAACTACTTTGTTTGTTCCTAAAGAGGACGATATCCGCTTCGTCATGCTAGAGCTGATCTGTGCTGGTCGCTGAAGAAATACAACAACTTCACGCTGTGGATCACCGGAAATTTTCTGAGGTAACTGTTTACTGATCTGGGAGAGTAAGAGTAGACTACAATGCCGGCTGTTGTGACTCTCAGTCTGTAAGTACGTTTTCATATTTTTTGCCACTGATGATTCAAACGTGAGTTTGGGCAGTGTGGAGTAGCACTTGTTGTTGTCATTTCTCTGATCAAATGCAGACCGGTTTTATGTTTCGCGGCACGATGCAACACGTAAAAAGACAGTACAAGTCATTATAATCCGTAATATGTCCCCACTGGATGCAACAAATGCCTCGTTTATAGTGGGTTTTATTGTTTTTGTCTCGTCGCTTCGGCCGGGCAGGGCATCACAGTATGGTTGGGGCGTAACAATTCCGTCACACGCTTGATGTATTCGGCCAATATTTACACACTGGATAGCTGGCCAATCAGAAAAACCTTGCTTTTCAGACCAATGAGCTTCGTAAAAACCGCATTTCAGAAAGGCGGGGCATAGAAGACAAACAATAATGTACAGTATGTGGAAAAATAAAGTGTTTTTTAACTTTAAATCGCATAAACACATTTCATTAAACCAAAATACACAAAATAATGTTCTTTTAGCAAAAACATATATGACCCCTTACTAATCCGAAAACAAGCGTGTTTGAAATGTAGGAATAAAAGGAAAGAATTCACACCAGCATGTTCTGCTCATGATGGAAACCTGGATCAGTGAGCTGCGTTATCAGCCTATGATGTCACTTCAAGGAGGCCAATGACCCAGGGACTGGGTACACGAACCCGTCGGACTCCACCCATGTCAACAAACGTTTGACAAGCTCAAACTTGACTGAAACGCAAAATAAAAGCAGCGTTGCAAATAAAATAGTAGATATGGCCATGGAAAATATGTATTGCAAAATCATTGCTTTTGCGCCGTTTCATTAATTTTTTTCATTTAATTTTGCGATTCTTTATTTTTGTTTGCAAAACTTATTTTCTTCTTGTAATACTTCACTTTCTTTTGCAGTTCTTTATTTTTGTGAGCAAAAAGCACATTTATTTTTTCTAAATATTTTAATTTTCATTTGTGAAAACTTTATTATTTTGCATATATATGTGGCATTATATTGACTCCATAAACAGCCATCATTTAGATTTCCATTCCAAAGAACTGCTCTGTACTTTGTCAATTCAGAGGAAAGAGACATTCATGTAAGGTCATCAAAACCAATAAACATTTTTTAGGAAGAAAGCAATTACACATCACAAAGTGATAGATGTAATGTAAAAACGATCGTTTTTACATACATATGACATCATATGTAGTGTAATCGATGTGCAATACTACTCCGTCAAGTTTAATTCAGACAACTATGAGTAATGGATCATCCCAATCACACTATTTTGTAACAAAAGCTCATGTATCCTTTCAAAAACAAGACTAGACTCCCTTCCTGTAGTTATTCAAGAACAAATCCACCTCAACTCCCTCGGGAGGAGGCTCACACCCAAATCTCGAGCGGAGTTCCTTAACCCAGATGTTGGATTATGTTTCACCATTGGCCAGGATGTATTGCCGATCTTCTCTACAGTTTCAGAAGTTGTGAAAAATGTCATCGGGTATGGTTTTGATTAATGAAGCATTTGGGACTGCATATCATCATCAATGTATTATATCTCGAAACTATGCAGGCATGGCATGATAGCAACTAAAACAATGGCAGCAACTGGTTGCCAAACTTCAGACCATTTGTGCGCTTTAGAGAAGCGATAAGCAGTAAACCTGACAACCAGGGAAGAAATGGACAAAACTCTTGCCTTTTAGTTAAAAGAACTTTCTAAATGGGGTGAATGAAGGCCAAAGTATAGTTTGGCTTTTAGTGTATGTGTATACTAGGGTTTGCGCACAGTGCACGTGATGTAAACACTGGCCCGGCCCATTGTTTCACAGTCAAGTCAATTTTAGTTAGCACTTTTCACAATACACATAATTTCAAAAGAGCTTTACAGAAAATCATGATGTTAATGCTTACAATTTCTTATATATTTGTCTTATAGTTACATTTAACAACATTAGATATCTATAGTAGTTGAGATTTGCTATATAGTATATATCAGTTTATGTGAGCGTGCCATACATATGCAGATAAAGTTAATGTAATGTATTTCCAACTTTATATACAGAGGTGGGCAATAAAATGGTTACCTTTTGTGACAAAATACAAGTCAAGGAGTTAAGATTTACTATATAGTATTTATCGCTTTACGTGAGTGTATTTATGTGGACAAAGGTGAAAGTACTATATTTCCATTTTTTAAATATTGCTGAAAAAAAATGGATGAGACTGAACAATCAACAACAAAAAAATGACTGGCGACAGCAACAATAACCCTGATAACACACGTACATCAAGGAGGCGTCTATTTGACGTCTGCAAGACATTTTTAGAGTGTTTGCTCATCTGCAATATATCTATAGGATGTTTCCTATCAGATGTCAAATAGACAATTAGAAAATTCTTTAAGATGTTTATGATTTAGAATGTATGTAAAACTGACATGTTAAAGACATCTATCAGATGTTTGTACACAGCAGATGCTTTCCAGATGAAGCGATCTTTAACAGACATCTTGCAGACGTACGTGTGCTATCTGGGAATAGATCCCTGTGTTGACAAGCAAGCACTAGTGTGAGGGGTTTAAGAGACACTCGCAACTCTAGTTTAAAGTACAAAGACATTTTTATCGCCTGTAACTTCCGGAAAGAAACACTGTAGTGCAAAAGATGAAACGTTCTAGAAAGCATGTGTTGAACGGCTGTGTTTGCGCATGCTATCAAATGGAGTATACTTTGATTACTTTGTTCAACTGCACGGCAAGCATCAGCATCAAAACTGAAGTATACTTTGGGCTTAAGTGGAAAGAACTGCCTGGTGGTGTTTCCAAGATGGCCACCAAGTGAACTAGCTTGCTGTACAGGGTAGGGTGACCATACGTGCCATTTTCCCAGGACGCATCCTGGCCAGGATTTCTATATTGCCTAAAATATCTAGGTTTTGGCTTTGTTTGCGTGTGCAGACCGATCGGTGTATGACATCAAAATACCATACAGACGGTTCCTTATGCTTTCAAAATGCTCTCGAGGTATTTTGATGTCATACACCGATCGGTCTGCACACGCAAACAAAGCCAAAACCTAGATATTTTAGGCAATATAGAAATCACGGCCAGGACGCGTCCTGGGAAAATGGCACGTATGGTCACCCTAGTACAGGGACTTTGTAAACACAGAAGAAATGGATAGACTGGGTCTTGACTACTGATCAGTCACCTGGACAGGCTTTTTAACAGCCAGGCAATGTTCCAGACTATCTCTCGTTCTCATCATTGAATGATCATCAGTGTATTGCTAACCTAAAGTAAGAGCTAGCAGCACATGCTGGGCCTCTGATGACTTCAATCTATCTCTTGCCATTTTAACTGCTATCAGGAGGCCTGGACCACAGTTTTGTTCCCCTTTACATTGATATAGATACACATCACTTGTGAATTTTCAGCGTAGTGGACTGTGAGGATTAAAGAAAAAGCATATAAAATGCTAACAGGTGTTACAGCTTCTCCAAATCCATAATAAAACAGTCTGACTAACCCACAGATGAGTCTCTCCAGTCAGGTGCCTGAATAAAACTACTGGACAGTAAATGGTGTCCTTTCTAATGGCTGAAACAACAGCATATAAACTATGGTAATGATAATCTCAGGTACTGATTATTGCTTTATTTACTGTTAAAAGTGTCTAAGTGAGTTTGAATATTATTTAGCGTGACCTTTATAGTAGAGGTTGACCGATGTATCGGTTTTACCGATTAATCGGCACCGATAGTTGATTGCTGGAACTATCGGCTATAAAATCCATGCTGATAGTTTTTCTGGTTTGCGTCCATTGCTGGAGCGGCTGAGAAGAGCCTGCTGTCATTACACGGTGTGAGAGCGGTCTCTAGTGGTTGAAATCACTGACAGCATGTGCCATTCACATAGTTTTCCTTTAAATTACAAAATTATATTGGTCCCGAATCGTTGTTAATGTACATAATGAATTGTGTAGTTTGTGCATTTCAGCAAAAATTGGCTTCTGTGGGCTTATAAAGTCTGGGGGCTTATTTCTAGAGCTATAATCTAGGTTGCGCTTGCCTTTCCGTTTGCCAGTTTTTTAAACACCGACTTCAACACTCATCCATGCACTGTTCATTCGTGAAGAACTTGTGTCATTTGGTGATTAAAATAAACTGTTTTAGACGCTGCTCGAGTTGGAACGTGCCGCGTCCGGAGGGTGGTGACACCGGTGAGTCTCCTAGACTCAGCGCTTGCACTTTTTATTTTGATTAGATATCATCAAAGTGTTAACGATAGAAGCAGTTATAAAGTGTGAGGTATACTACAATATCCATATGTATATAATTTTAATGCTAGAGCCTTTGTGTATATATTTAAAGATGTGCATCTTTAAGCATGACAGTTTAAATGAAATGGTAACACTTTAAAATAAGAGTCCATTTGTAGCATTAAGATTAATGAAAGATGTGTAAGTATTGTTCCTTTTTAGAGTGTGTTAATTTCAACATTTACAATTACTATTATTTTTTTTACTACTACTAGTATGGTTCAGTACTGTTTTGTTAATAAGCACTATTTTTATGAACCAGTGTGGACCAACCTAGATATCGGTATCGGTAAAATCCACTATCGGTCGACCTCTACTTTATAGTCATACTGAAAGCGACAATGGATAATTTACCTCAGATCATGAAAATAAAGGAAACATGAACGTTAAAACTGTGAACTCAATGTGAACGAAAAAAGGAGTGATGACTGTATAAGCAACTTATGAACTTTTAATAATGTTAACATGCTTTTAAAAGTTAGTTCACCCCAAAATGAAAAAATTATTCATGAAATACTCCACCCTCATTCTTCCCAAACCCGTAAGACCTCGGTCAGTCCTCGGACCACAAATACGATTTTTTGAGGAACATGTTGAGAGGAGCTCTCAAAAATGCATTAGACACCAACGCAACTGTATGTTACAGGTCCAGAAAACGTAGTAATGCAATTGGTAAACCGCCTGTGACATCAGTGGCTAACTTCAGTTTGAAAAAAACTGCGTGCGTATTCGGAAGCGTGAAAATTGTGTGCGTATGCGGGAAAGCGTGGTATTCATTGTGGATCCTCTTCTAAAATGGTGGGAACAAAAATCCTGAAAGTTCCTAAATTCCTGGAAGATGTCGAAATTTTACTGGAAAATTTTCCACCTTTTTGCAACCTAATAAAAACTCATGTAAAGTACAGATTCTCCCAAAAAATACTTAATTACTGTAACAAAGTATTACTACTTTGTTACGTGCCATCACTGACTGATGTCACATGGACTATTTTTAACAATGTCTTTACCAACTTTCTGGGCCTTGAATGTGCTAGTTCCATTGCCATCTATGCAGAGTCAGAAAGCTCTCGGATTTAAAAAATATCTTAATTTGTGTTGAAGATGAAAGAAGGTATTACAGTTTGGCAACGGACATGAGTGTGAGTAATTAAGGACAAAATTTTTCTTTTTGAATGTGAACTATACGTTAGCCATCCAGTATATGTTATGCATATTATTGATATACTAACTTAGTTAGTATTATTAATTTGGAATTAGCCTTAATTTTTTTGTTTCTAGTTGTTTAACTTTAATTAAAATTTTAGCTCATTTTGTTAGGTTTCATTAATTTATTAGCTTTTTTATTTCTATTTAGCTTTAATTTATTTTTATTTCAGTTTTAGTTTTATCATTTTAGTACTTCAACTTAAACTTACTTAGTTGCCAAGTCAACATTTCTAATTTTGGTTTAAGATTTAATTTAATATTTATATTTCATTTCAGCTTTATTTCAATTACCAAAATTTATTTTTAATAGTTTCATTATTAGTTTTTGTTAAGAATAACAACACTGCACATTATTACAATGTACAGTATGAAAAATTGACATTCGTTTTGAGATTTGCTAAAGATTACACTCAACAGTGTTATTAAATTATTGTTTTTAAAGAGTAACTTTTAGCGTTAGATGGTAATCTAAATGTAAAAATAAAGGAAATTGCCACAAACAACTAAATATCCCAAGTCAATGAATACTGTGTCACAGTCATGTCTAGGCAGCCAAACCTAGACATGTGTTTAGAGTGTTGAGAAAGTGCAAAACCTTCTACAATCATTGTGGTACTACAAGGGGGTAAAACACAATCAAATGGTCCAACAAGACAATGGCACTTTATCCACCAGTACATGGAATATGTTCATCTCCCTGAGAGATGAGGGAAAGCATGGATACTTCCTGCAGTTTACCCCTCCATATGGTGATTCCTTTCACATTGCTGGAGTTTTTTCCTCAAATGTGAGTAAAGAAAAAAATGACAAAATGATACCATGTAACATAGACCACAAAAGGTTTGTCATCAGGGGGTGAAGACCTCCAACACGAGACTTGCCACAGGAGAGGAAATGGAAAGACAACTAGCAAACCAAACCACCAATGAAGAAAGGAAGTACATGATGTCTTTAAAAACACCTTCCACTGACATACAACAGCACAGGCAGAGGCACCATAGGGCTTTTTCACCAGAATTTCTGTATGAACCAACATAACGCAGGAAAAAAACAGTGGGCTGGAATTAAAGTAATACAAAAGACTTATTTTGGTAACATGCCACTTTCAAAAGCATTGTAATAAATCGCCAGGTGGTGCTGACTCTAATCCACATTGGACCAGAAAACTGTATAAAACCAAGGCTACATATTCATGATCCAGCATTAATTGGGCTATAGCAGAGGTTGATGGTCCATAATAATACAGCATACAGCCAGAACAGCAAAATAAGCCAGATACCCCTTTAAAAAAAGCCCCATAAAAGCCAGATCTGCCTTTGGGATGACACAGTACAGAACTTTAGCTTTTATACTAGCGTTTATAATTTTAATTAAAGGTCAGCTAACGCCAAATTCCTCAGGAGTGCGTGTTATGGTTCCTCTTGCAAACATGAGATTACAAAGCTCTCTGCTGTTTAATCAGTGGGTTTCCCCCGTTTTATCACTTATCGAATGCAACGGCAAGTCAAATTCCAACCCTCCCCGATACTTTACGACTGATTTAAAATGGCACACTGGCTTATTAAGACTGTATTTGCACATCTTGAGACTTAATTGGACTTCGGGTCCTTCTCATTTGCACAGAGAGCTGGTGGTTGATGTAACTCTACATGAAACTCTTCAGATAAGACTAGGAGCACTTAGTGTCAGTCCATTTACTGCTAATGAAGTAACTTTGGCACTACGGTTTTAAACTGGACTGATGCCCGGCACAGCTGCTTCTGTCCTCATTAACGGCATTAGTTTAAACGCTAGTAGATGATTGTTTTAATTAAGACGGTAGCAACTGCTGTGATCACTTTCAAACTTTCAAATGGAATTTATTGGAAGACGTTCATCGGCAATTGTGATACAAAGACCTGAGATTTTTTTCAACCACGTCCGACTTGTATAAAATTATGCAATGCAATGCAGGTGTTGTGGATGGTTGATAGGACATATTAAGGTGTTTTGAGTGGTTTCAGAAACTTGCTATGCAGTTGCTAAGGTGTTCTGGATAGTTTCCAGGCTGTAGGGACCTTTGGCAAGTCTAGGGATTTTTTTCTTCCCACAATTTTTTTTATCCAACCGGCAAAATTGTGTAGGGGGGAAAACAATTTTGGACATGCTATTTGTTAACTACCCTAATACATACTACATAGTATAATTTACATAATATCAACAAACATATTATACTGTAAATAAATGATTTTCAGTAAAATGAGTCAGTCAAAAAGATTTACAAAATCCTGATTCATGAACAAAAGATTCTTATGAACAGTTTCGTTTTAATGAAACAGCCAAAAAGATTGGCAAAATCCTGCAAATTCATTGAAAACCCTCAAACTCACTTGTGAGTGAGTGGTTTGAATCAGTTTGAGTCACTCAGTTAGTGAATTCCATGAATTCATTATTGACTCCCTCAGCCAAATGAAAGTCATTTTTGTTGTTACGTCTGATTCAAAATTCAGTTTTGTTGTAATGAATGGTATTCCAAAACAAAATTTATTTCACCAAAAAAAAAAAAATTAAAAAAAATTGTTAAAGGCCGCCCACCCCCAATAAAAAGCAATTGAAACAAATATGACTCCTAATCTTTTTATTTATACAATTCATTTTAAATTGTGTATATTTTTTCACATATACAGTACCCATCAAAAGTTTGGACACGTTACTATTTTTAATGTTTTTGGAAGAAGTCTCTTATGCTCATCAAGCCTACATTTTTTTGATCAATAAAACAGAAAAGAAAACAGTAATATTGGACTATTTTACTATACTTTAAAATATAATCTATTTCTGTGATGCAAAGCTGAATTTTGATCAGTCATTACTCCAGTCTTCAATGTGGCACATGATCCTTCAGAAATCATTCTAATATGCTGATTTATTATCAATGTTAGAAACAGTTGTGCTGCTTAATATTTCTTTTATAACCTGTGATACTTTTTTCAGGATTTTTTTGATGATTAAAAAGTTTTTAAAAAATACAAAAAAATTATAAATCTTTTATAACAATATAAGTCTTTGCTATCACTTTTTATCAATTTTACACATTCTTGCTGAATATTACTGTTTTTTTTCTCTCTGTATTTCTGATCAAATAAATGCAGGCTGTGCACATTAAAAAATAGTAGTGTTCCAAACTTTTGAACAGTACTAATGGACATATTAATCAAAATTTATCTAAGATACTCTTTTTTGTTTGTGAGTAGGTATGATAGCCGTGATATTATTCAACTATTATTTATTATTATATTTAGCAGTAATTTGTGCGGTAATTTATTCACAGTTCCGAACACCATTCAATAAATGACATCAGTGTTTTTTATCATTTTGTCCTTAGCGGGTTATGAACCAGATTTCCTTCTACCATTTATCAATTGACAATCAGTAGGGCTGTGTATTACCAGCAAAGTCACGATATGATACGTATCATGATACAGAGGCCATGGTACGATACATATCACGATACAGGACTGTACTGATTTTCACCTCAGCAAATTTTTGTAAAACAGCTGTTTATTAAACAATGCATACCATAGGGCCATTGCTAACTATTGGCAGAGCAGGCAGTTGACCTCTGCATTATGAAGGGCCTCCATAACTGTACCACAGTACAATACAGGTAATGGTAGGGCTGGGCGATATAGCTAAAAAAAGTATCAACGATATAATGTTTCATATCGTTCGGTATCGATAATTATTGACATTTTTAAAACCTTTTAAAACAAACAGCAATAGAATTTTTTTATTTTTTATTTAACCACTGTATTTTTAAATTAACCCAATTTATTGAGACAAACAACAAATATTTTTTGTTTTAACAGTCAAACACAAAAATTAAACAAATATCTCATTTGTAATGTTTTATATGCAGATTAAATAGGTCATAAGGAAACTTTTGGCTTGTCTCCCGAGGGCGCAATGAGCAAAATAATACACCGTATTTAAATAGTCAACGCAAGGAAATAAATGTCTATAAAAAAACATGCATTACGTCTAAATTAACTAAATATAATTTCGTAAATTGCATAAACAATTATGAACAAAACAGCATCACGTATTGCTTAATACAAAGAGCCGAAGCACCCATCACGAAGTTTGCATTTAAAAACATAAGAGACGCAGTGAAAAGGAATAAACCTCCACAAATTCGCAACGTGTTTTCTAAAAGTTTAAACTGTTTTAACTTTGCATGACTACATCTCTTCTGTGTGACGCGAGTGCAGCAGTCATATTTGTCCGTCTAAAAACGCGCTGAATATGCGAAAATGAATGGCTTGGTTTCGGTTTTCACCTAATCAAGATCTTCTCCGCATTGAGCTTCTATATTTCTCTAATATTTTGAATGCATAACACAGCAGCGGCGCATCTCGTGGGCTAGACTAACAAAACATTAAAATGCAACGTCACTTACATCATTATCACCGCATCTCCTGCGCCACTGATGACTCTCCCTAACGCACACCTAACATTCAAATGCAAATGTTTCTTTTAAATTCGACTAATATTAATTTTTATTCACAATCTCCTCATCACAGGAAGGCACAGCACTCATTTCAGCATGTGTTTTTGTTTGTGTGTGCTGTCTGCGTCACTCATAGCACATGCCTATATCGTGCACTATATTGAAAATTTTTTATATCGTTATCGAAGAAGGTGTACCGTTGATAAATATCGATACCTTTTTATCACCCAGGCCAAGGTAATGGCATATGTTTCATGTTTACATTGGGCACTCCCCACCAGGTACAATATTCTGATTGTTTGCAAGCCCATAAATAATAATGTACTCGTTCTAAAAATATATTGTAATGTACACATTCTAATATATTTAAAAAATCATTTACATTGATGGTAGGTTATCATTGCACAAATTAACTCACTCTCTACGTTTAAAAAATTAAAATAAAAATTGGAAGAGTTCTAAACTAATGCGCTGTAAATAATTCTGTATCTAACGCACACACACGCTCAGTCACTCACACAGATCACGCTGCGGCCGCACAGGAACAAACTTTTTAGTGCTGCCCCGCAATTTTATCAACTAAATAGCTTAATCGCTCAAGAGCTACATTATCTTTCTCAACAAGGAGCTGGTAGCATCATTGTTTCTAAAGGAATTACAGCCACAGCTTTACTGTTAATAGAAAAACGTGGCAAAACTGTGGTAATTCATACATACACACTCTCTCTCTCATAACTGAACACTTGTGAATTACATTTTCTGGAGGATAGAATATGTGAGAGGAGATCGCTAAAACTGCAAGCTTCTTAACCGGTTGTTTTCAACGAAGAGAGGAGCGTGCACATGGTTGCCAGGTTGACAGAGATAAGTAGCACACTTAATAGATATTTCCGTATTGCGCAAGTTTCGGGGATTTACGTCTCTTTAGTACGTCACAGTTGTGTTCCACTGCGGCCAGATTAAAGGGGTCATATGATGTTGCTAAAAAGAACATTTTGTATTGGTTTAATGAAATGTGTTTATGCGGTTTAATGTTCAAAAAACACATTATTTTTCCAATACTGTACTTATTGTTTCTCCTCTATGCCCCGCCTTTCTGAAACGCGTAGATTTTTACAAAGCTCATCAGTCTGAAAAGCGAGGTGTGCTCTGATTGGCCAGCTATCCAGTGCGTTGTGATTGGCCGAATACCTCAAGCGTATGACGGAAATGTTACGTCGTTGCATCGTCGAATCGATGTATCGAACACAGCATTACAACAGATATTGTCATTTTATTAATATTGCATTGGTTTGCATTGTTACCTTAAATATGCACTATATACACAAATCAAATAGAAGTGAATGAGACGATCACTACTAAGCAGAAATTAAGTTTATTTCTAGTTAACTGAAACTGAATTTAAGTGTTCTGTTAAAGCAGTAATGTAATCATCAGCAGAATATTGAAGATACACACATTTGAGGTCCTTTTTTTTTAAACATTAAAAAAGGTTTTAGTGTGTTTGCTTTTTTTACTTTGAAAACAAACTTCTTTGCTTTTACTTTTGTAGCTATTTTGCAAGTCAGCTCCTGCCGCAATGTCATTCATTGTACATGAAAATTCAAAACGCGGTGTTTGGGCACGTCAACGGTGCACACACTCTTTTAAAGTCACTTAAGTGAGCCTAAACCTGCAACTCAACAATAATCAGAACATAAATAAATAATTTTCTGTAAAAAAAAAAAAATCCCTATAAATGAAAAAAATGCAGTCACTTAAGTGAGCCTAAAGCTGCAGCTCAATAATCAAAAACATAAATCAAAACATAATTTCTGTAAAAAAAAAATTAATCAATAAAAAATGCAGTCATTAAACCTGCAGCTCAACAGGTTTTTGGAGACATGTCACTTTATAACATTCCGCTTTCAGTCCCAAGTTATACATGCAGGACTGTTCACCTTCCTGGATTAAGTTTTGGTGCGGTGAGTTGAGGTACGAGGATGTCTGCACCTACACACATAAGGAGAGAGAGAGTGCAAGCGTGTCACACCACCCACACCCACACAGTCTATAGCAGGAGGCTTAAAATTATAGACGTGATACCAGCTAAATTTAATTACTGTACTAAATCGCAGGAACTTAGTACTTTAGTCTGCTATTCCTCGCTCTGTGAAGTAACGTGAGGGAGGAAACTAGTTGATGTTAGCAAGGTAATTAGCCATGTTATCTGCCTCGGTAGCAAGCCAAATAGTATTTATTTCAACACTTAAAGGGGTGGTTCACTTGGTTTTTTCTAGGCTTGATTGTGATCATGGGGTGCAGTCTAACATGTTAATGCCTCGTTTAAAAAATATATATATATTTTTCACATAATTTACCTTTATTACACACCGCTCTGTCCCTTCTCTGAGAAATGGGCTGATCATTTCCTTCTTTTATGAAGCCCCTCCCTCAGAAATACGCGATGGGCTCTGATTGGTTAGCTAGCCCAGTGTGTTGTGTTTGGCTAAACCACCTCTAGTGAGCGTCTAAGCGTCCCGCCCCTCACCTCAGCGGCATGTGCTCTGGTTGTATTGTAAACAGCGGCATCGTTAATATCGCTTATCAGCAGTGTTGCCAGACGTACGATAATTATCGTATTTGTACGATAATTTTGACCTCTGTACGATGTACAATCAATAATGAAAAAAAATCCCAAAGTCGTTAATTCCTAATTTTATGAAAAAACAATGATAGTAGTTGTAGTCATAGGCTTCTACGGGGTACGGAAAGTATTCAGACCCCCTTACATTTTTCACTCTTTGTTATATTGCAGCCATTTGCTAAAATCATTTAAGTTAATTTTTTTTCCTCATTAATGTACAAACAGCACCCCATATTGACAGAAAAACACAGAATTGTTGACATTTTTGCAGATTTATTAAAAAAGAAAAACTGAAATATCACATGGTCCTAAGTATTCAGACCCTTTGCTGTGACACTCATATATTTAACTCAGGTGCTGTCCATTTCTTCTGATCATCTTTGAGATGGTTCTACGCCTTCATTTGAGTCCAGCTGTGTTTGATTATACTGATTGGACTTGATTAGGAAGCCACACACCTGTCTATATAAGACCTTACAGCTCACAGTGCATGTCAGAGCAAATGAGATTTATGAGGTCAAAGGAACTGCCTGAAGATTTCAGAGACAGAATTGTGGCAAGGCACATATCTGGCCAAGGTTACAAAAACATTTTTAAGGTTCCTAAGAGCACAGTGGCCTCCATAATCCTTAAATGGAAGACGTTTGGGACGACCAGAACCCTTCCTAGAGCTGGCCGTCCGGCCAAACTGAACTATCGGGGGAGAAAAGAGCTTGGTGAGAGAGGTAAAGAAGAACCCAAAGATCACTGTGGCTGAGCTCCAGAGATGCAGTCGGGAGATGGGAGAAAGTTGTAGAAAGTCAACCATCACTGCAGCCCTCCACCAGTCGGGCTTTATGGCAGAGTGGCCCGACGGAAGCCTCTCCTCAGTGCAAGACACATGAAAAGCCCGCATGGAGTTTGCTAAAAAAAAAACACCTGAAGGACTCCAAGATGGTGGGAAATAAGATTCTCTGGTCTGATGAAACCAAGATAGAACTTTTTGGCCTTAAGTCTAAGCGGTATGTGTGGAGAAAACCAGGCAATGCATCATCACTGTCCAATACAGTCCACAGTGAAGCATGGTGGGGGCCGCATCATGCTGTGGGGGTGTTTTCAGCTGCAGGGACAGGACGACTGGTTGCAATCGAGGGAAAGATGAATGCGGCCAAGTACAGGGATATCCTGGACGAAAACCTTCTCCAGAGTGCTCAGGACCTCAGATTGGGCCGAAGGTTTACCTTCCAACAAAACAATGACCCTAAGCACACAGCTAAAATAACGAAAGGAGTGGCTTCACAACAACTCTGGGACTGTTCTTGAATGGCCCAGCCAGAACCCTGACTTAAACCCAATTGAGCATCTATGGAGAGACCTAAAAATGGCTGTCCACCAACGTTTACCATCCAACCGACAGAACTGGAGAGGATCTGCAAGGAGGAATTGGCAGAGGATCCCCAAATCCAGGTGTAAAAAACGTGTTGCATCTTTCCCAAAAAAACTCATGACTGTATTAGATCAAAAGGGTGCTTCTACAAAATACTGAGCAAAGGGTCTGAATACTTAGGACATGTGATATTTCAGTTTTTCTTTTTAAATAAATCTGCAAAAATGTCAAAAATTCTTTGTTTTTCTGTCAATATGGGGTGCTATGTGTACATTAATGAGGGAAAAAAAAAAATAACTTTTGGCGCCTGTTAGTTTATATTTAATCAGGTAAGGAGGGTTGTGGAGGATACTATGTGTAAGGGGGTCTGAATACTTTCGTACCCACTGTCTAATTCAATCACGAAATCGAGTGTGTCTTTTTTTACAGACACTCTAAATGCGCTCGTGCACACGTCTCACGTGTGTTAAAGGGTCATATGATGCGATTTAAAATTTTTCCTTTCTCTTTAGAGTGTTACAAGCTCTTGGTGAATAAGAAGATCTGGGGGGGGGAAGTCGTGGCCTAAGGTTAGAGAGTCGGACTCGTAACCCAAAAGTTGCGGGTTCGAGTCTCGTACCGGCCGGGATTGTAGGTGGGGGGAGTGAATGTACAGCGATCTCTCCCACCTTCAATACCACGACTAGGTGCCTGAGCAAGGCACCGAACCTCCAACTGTTCTCCGGGCGCCGCAGCATAAATGGCTGGCCACTGCTCCGGGTGTGTGTTCACAGAGTGTGTGTGTGTGTGTGTGTTCAATGCTGTGTGTGTGCACTTTGGATGGGTTAAAATGCAGAGCCACTAATCCAAGTATGGGTAACCATACTGGCCCATGGCACTGTCACTTTTTTTTTTTTTTTTTTTAAAGTTGCAAAGACTAAAGTCTAAAATCCAAAGAGATATTCTTTATAAAGTTCAGAGTCAGCCACACCTACCTAAAATGGCTCGTTCTAACACGCCCCACATATCTCCTACTATGTGGGAAGATTTGCATAACGCCTCCCAAATGTTCACACAAGGAAAGAAGGCGTAACTTTTATGCTCGCTGTAGTATTGCTGTTGCCGCTGCCACCATGTCGTGAAAGCGCTGTGTTTCGTTGTGAAAGCGAAAAAATACTTTTTTTGGTCTTCCAAAAGAGGATGATATTTGCTTCGTCATGCCTGGAGCTGATCTTTGCTGGTCGCTGAGGGAATACATCAACTGTCACCGTGGACAAAGCGGAGTCCAGCCCAGGGGGTGTCACATGTGGTTGCTGCTCATTCGTTGGATCCGCCGGGCGCGCCGGTCTCTACCCCGCCGCCTCAGCTCACGCTAAGCAGGGGCTTCCCCTCACGCTAAGCCGCTGTGTTTTTCGTTGTGAAAGCTAAACTACTTTGTTTGGTCTTCCAAAAGAGGACACGACTACCAATCAGTGGTTAAGTTGTATTTACAAAACTGTTCAAGAACAGTTCAACCCAAATATCCAGATGTGTGCAGAACATTTTACGGAGGACGAGGACTGTTTACTGATCCTGGTAGAATAACGTTAGACTAAAATGCCGGCAGTACTGACTCACGTAAGTACGTTTTCTTTAATCATTTGCCACTGATGATTCAAACAAGAGTTTTGAGCAGTGTAGAGTAGAGCTTGTTGTTTGTAATTTCTCTGATCACAAATGCAGACAGAGTTTATGTTTACGCGGCGCGATGCAATGCAACGCAACGCGTAAAAAGACAGTATAAGTCATTATAATCAGTAATTATGTTTCCACGTGCAGCAAAGCCTTGTTTGTAATGGGTTTTAATGTTTTGTCTCGTCGCTCCAGAACACAGCATCAACAGTATGTGAGGGGCGTAACATTGCCATCTCACGCTTGAGGTATTCGGCCAATCACAACGCATTGGATAGCTGGCCAATCATAGCAAACCTCGTTTTTCAGACCGATGAGTTTTGTAAAAGTCGACACGTTTCAAAAAGGCGGGCATAGAGGAAAAACAATAATGTATGTGGAAAATAATGTGTTTTTTTCTTACTTTAAACCGCATAAACACATTTCATTACACCAAATACACAAAATAATGTTCTTTTTAGCAGCATCATATGACCCCTTTAAGAATGCAGGAGGGTGCCCATGGCTTTAAAGCCAATGTGCACTATGTTGCGGTCCATGATGGCAAGAACCCCCTCAACATCTGGCAACACGCAGGCTTCCGATGACAGCGGCTCAGATGTGGAGTTAACAGCTAAAGTCTGTCTACACTGGACGCGACAAAGCGAGTGTTAAAAATTATTTTAATAGAACGTCATAAATAGAACGAGGCATCCGTTTACTGTCGGGGATGTGTCGTGTCATGTCGCATCCAGTGCAAACAGTCACTGATTATAATGGTTTCTATAGTATTATGTCGCACTGCTCGTACGGCTGTCGCGGTGAGGGAATTTCCCTTGCGGTAATTTTGAGTGGCTCAATAGCGCGGTTTTACCGCCATAAATATACATATATATAATTTGTGTGTGTATGTGTTACGATATAACTAACGAGGTCATATTCAGAAGACAATGAAACTGAAACCAAATAGCGTTGAAACCGGAAGTGAAGTAAACAGAAGAGAATGACAAAATAACGGTCCACATAACAGAACAAAAACCTAACAATAAGATCGTTAGGCTATCGTTAACCTATATGTATAACAGTTAGCCTAGTCATAATCTGATCTTCTAATCTGACTGGACAAAAAAACTTTCTATTGATATTTCCACCTGCGCGCGTTCTAGACGGCTGTCAGTCAGTGCAGTTACAGTGTTGCGCCACAAGGTGATGGAAAGGGACTGTCATTCAACTACACGTTCAAAAACGCCGATTCATTCATTCAAAGAGACGTAATGAAACACGCTGTTGAAATCATTTTAACTTTGAGCGCCACTTTAGAAGGCTCAGCTGACCAGCTATGCGTCGATGCTAAGACAGAGATTTCGCTTTCCTTGAACATGACAACCTATTTTCACAAATATAAATGACTCGGCCTGGCGGACAGAAGCAAGGAATTGCACGCACTCAGTCAATCTCTCTCTCATTCACTGTCTGTTTAGGCTTGTTAAGTGCAAATCTACGGAGCCTCTGTACAAATCAGCATGGTACACATTATGTTATCATTACTAACTTGTTTAATATTCAGTCCACATGCATGAAGTGTAAAACGAGAAGGGCATAACCTTACGAAAAAATAAAACACGCAAAAATCGCGGTTGCTGCAGTTCTTGCATTCCTCTGCGGTTTGCTCGTCAATAGCGCGGTATTGCGATATTGCGGTTATCGCGACAGCCCTACCTGCTCGAGTACAATGTAAACACGATACGCTAAGTGATACTATTGTGGTAATTTGAGGTCGGTCAAAAAGTTGTTGGTTTGATTAAATAGCTGATTCTGTATGTTTGATCTGGTACGGATAATTTTTCCAAATACGGAATTTGAGCTTTGGTAGGATGGACATTTAATCTGGCAACATGGTTATCAGTTTGAGCCCGATTGAGAAGCAAGGGTATTATGAAGAGGACGAGCAAGAAACTGTGCAGCAGTTTGTGTCCATACTTTTAGATACTCTGTATTTGTAACTGTACTGTTTATGTTAGCTTTTAATATACAGTTTATCCTGATTAAAGCTTTAATACAATACGGCAACTGCACGCGCATCCATGTTTAACGCTTTTCATAGCTATGTGAAAATAAGTGTATAAATGGAACAGTTTGTTGGAGCTGAGCTGATGATCTGAATATGAGAGAGAGAGAGAGAGATGCAGAGAGAGAGACAGACAGAGAGAGACAGAGAGAGAGAGATGCAGAGCGTGTGTAGAGCAGGGGGACGCGA
This sequence comes from Sinocyclocheilus anophthalmus, assembly GCA_018155175.1. Classification (NCBI taxonomy): domain Eukaryota; kingdom Metazoa; phylum Chordata; class Actinopteri; order Cypriniformes; family Cyprinidae; genus Sinocyclocheilus; species Sinocyclocheilus anophthalmus. The sequence goes on from JADLZN010010119.1 coordinate 127,470, forward strand.
AAAACAGTAAGAACCGCTGCTTTAGAACATTGAATTTGAAACTTGTGAATCCATTAGAAACTTTAGAAGACAGAATCGCGATTCATATAAGAATAGATTTTTACGTGCACCCTTAGTTTTCTCTTCCTCTTCTCTAAAGCAGCGCGCATGGCCTCCCCCCTTGATGCCTTTTCCCGAGGCGGGGGGGGTTTATCTGGGTTGGTACATCACGAAACGGGAAAGTAGCTCGTTCTAGTCCCTACCAGCCGTTTTTGGTAGGACATTAACTGCCAGAAAAAATTTTTAAGACGATATCTCCGCTTGCATTGACTTTGCAGCTTTGTAACTTTGCAGTATTGTTTATGCTCAAACAGCAAATTAGTCACTAACTAAGTTAAAAAAAGTGAAATCGCAACAATGAACCACCACTTTAAACAAACGACGGTTGGGTCTAGTCTTGAGCGGGGGGTGATAAGAGGGAGAATGAAGATATGACACGTATATAGATTACGTACGACTTGGGAAGTATTTATTTAGAGATTGCGCTAAAAGGTAATCTGTACGGAACATCTTAAGGGTACAGAACATGGTGAGTATACCGTTACCCGAAAAATTCACATACGGCAGGACTTCATCTGTGCATTACCGCAAGGCACGGCTAAAGTGAAAATTTAGTGGTTTTGAAACAGTGACTTTTCCAAACCGCAGTATACCTTGAAACCGGTTATCGTCCCATGCCTAATATATATATATTATATATATTTTTTATTTTTTTTTGCACACAAAATGTATTATCATGTTTGATTTTAAAAGCCAATGGCTCATTGGTTTTTAGTTTATAGTACTATAATGTTTACTTTATAAAAGTTAGTGGTTTCACAATATTTGCTTTACTGTACAGGTTGGATGTTTGCCATGAGAGATCAAACCATACAGAAGGACAGTCACCGAAACAGACCCCATGTGAGACACACCTGTGTGGCTCTGTAAGCAGCGAGCACCTGGAGCCAAACACAGAAGAGAAACCAGCTGAATGACTCAAAGACAAGCAGCTGTCCTCTGACTGCAATCCACAAAAGCATAAATGACTCGCCCCAAACAAAACAATGCCACCATCAGAAGAAGGAAAAAAAGCATTTTCATAGCAACTCCTCCTCTGTGTGAAGGGAGGCACATGACTCTAGCAACAACAGGGAGGGCCGCAGCAGAGTACTCCAAAGCACACATTTCCGACAAACACCCCACACCTCGTCATTTAGAGGAAATCATTCACTCTGACGCCCCTCGGAACGGAACGAGATAACAGCGGAAAAGGAACTGTTGAATCTATGAAGGAGTTGCTGGTCCAGTCTTTTGATATGAATGTGAGTTTTGGAGTGATTCATGCTAACAAACCACAAGTATGAGGCTGGACCACAACAGCTGGGCTGACCATGAGACCTTCAGAACAATGAGCTAGCCTGACACCACTCCAACTCACACAGAAAGACCTCATTTGACCTGGGAGATCCATTACGTGGAGCAGCTCTGCAGCTGGGTTGTAGATGACTGCAAATATGCTTAGAAATTGAGATGCAATCATTCAAATGGAAATAAAGCTGAAATTAAATTAAATAAAAATATTAGATCACAAAAATGATATGTTGCCTTGGCGAACTGGAAACAAATGAAAACTAAAACTTAAATAAAAAAATAATATAAAAAACAAATTATTAAACAATAAATAATAAACCTGACTAGTAATTTTTATCAAAAAATAAAAATAACAAAATTACTTATAATTAAACAAATGAAAATGAAAACCGAAAACGTGAAAATAAAATCTAACTCAAAATATTAATAAAAACTATAATTGTATATAAATAATATGATAATGACACTGGTAACGCATCAATTATGCTTATTTAAAAATACTAAGAATTTAATAACACTCTTAAACCTTAAATCTCAAAATAAACCTTCGTTTTTCATACTGTACATTATAAATATTGTAATTCCCCAATTCAGCTAGTAGCATTTAAAATGACTACTTTTTTTTTTAGACACTTATTTCACCTGCCAGATAATAAAACCAGCAAAATACATTTCAAAATTATACTGAATATTATATCTAGAGACTAAAATATGACTCATTTGACTCATAAGTACTCAGAATACCTTAGCAACCACCCAGAAACCACATAGCAACACAAAAAAATACACTCAGATGACCTTAGCAATCACATAGCAACATCTTGGCAACGACTCACAACACTCAAACATTTCAGCAGCGACTTTTGCACTTCATTAAAAGCAAAAATCCTTAAAAAACAAAAAAGTGATCCATAAGTTATTAAAGGCACATTAAATTCAAATGAAAGTTACAGAATCGTGAACCGTTCTGCAGTAACCTAAGAGCTGCACATAAACCTTTGCTTTATGAGTTACCGCCAATTTGTTCTGTTGACATAATTTTCTGCCTGAAGGCCTCAACCAGAAGCAGGGCCGGGGTCATTTCTGCATTTGATACTGATAGTGGGTAAATAAGTGATTATTCTGGCAGCTGCTTATGAGAGGAAGTCCAGCACCCTAATAACAGCACTTTTATTAAATTGTTTATGAACTGTGGATTCTGGCAGCTTCGTGGATGTACGTCTGGACGCAGACATCATATTGTTGGAATGCTTAATGGATTCTCCAAAGTGCTGTTTGGTAGGCCTTTATAAGATTGCAATCCTGGCCACTGGTTAATGAATACTTACGTGTGAAATTACTAAATTATTATTAATGTGACATCATACAGAAATTAATAGGAAGTTCACTGCTATTGCTGGCCTAGTTTTCAGCACTCCAGGCAAATATAAGCTTTCTTTTTTAGGGAGTGTCATCAAGTAGATGTTTGATTAGACATTAAATATTTCATTAAATGTATAAAAATATATATTTTTAAATGTTTCTGAAAGAATACAATAAAAACGTGAAATACTACAATTTTAATTAACGTTTTCTATTTTAATATTTTAAATGTATTCCTGTGAAGGCCATATTGACTATTTGACATTCATACATGATCCTTCAGAGATCATTCTAATATGTTGATCTGGTGCTCAAGAAACATTTCTTATTATTGTCAACGTTGAAATATTGATAACTAATAATAAAGATGCTTAAAGAGGTCATATGATGCTTTTTTAAAGATCATTATTTTGTGTATTTGGTGTAACAGAATATGTTGACATGCTTAAATGTTCAAAAAACACATTGTTTTTCAAATACTGTACATTAGTGTAGGTCCTCTATGCCCCGCCTCTCTCAAACGCTTTCGTTTTCTACAAAGTCCCTCCTTCCGACAAGCGCAGTCTGCTATGATTGGCCAGCTGACCCGGTGTGCCTTGTGATTGGCCGAACACTGCAAGCACTCGTCGGAAATGTAACGCCCTTACCATAATCGCGAGCTGCATCTTTCAAAATAAATGTAAAAACAAAGCCGGAAAGGGGAACAGAGTTTCGTGACAGACACAGTGATGAAGCTGGTATGTGTTTGCAGTACACAAGCCACGGTTAAGACAGCTGACTCCACTGTGATCTCTCTCTCTCTCTCACACACACACACACACTCACGTCTCACACACACACACACACACGAGGCCACAGACCAACTACGCATTTGAACATTCAATAGAAATACTTAAAACTAATAAACAAAACAGAGTGACTCAGAAAATCTTAAAGATTCTAAATGATCTACTTTAGGAAGGCCAAATAAAGGCTTTGCTTTCGCCTAGGAAACACAGCGTTTCATGAAATGGTGCTTCAACACTAACTGCAGTACTGAAACCGTTTTTGGGCAGCAATTATGCAAATATTTCCACCTAGTCGAGGTAGAAGGTGGGAGGGGGGGGGGGGGGGTGTGAACGAGCCGTTTTAGGGGGGCGTGGAATCTTAAATTTGATGAATAATATCTCTTTGGTTTTGAGACTTAATCTTTGCAACTTCAGGGATCTTATCTATGCACAATCAGCTTGTAACACTCCAAAGAGAAAGGAAAACTTGAAATCGCATCATATGACCCCTTTAATATGTTTGTGGAAACCATGTTAAAGTTTTTCTGGATTCTTTGATTAATAGAAAGTTCAAAAGAACAGCATTCATTTGAAAATCTTTTGTAACATTAGAAATGCTTTTAGTGTCACTTTCGATCAATTTAATGGGTCTTTGCTGAATGAAATTCATCTTTAAAACTATCGTACTGACCCTGCACTGACTGCATTCTATACATCTTTGAATTTCTTAAAAGTTATCAGTCAGTTTTTGTACTCTAATTAAAATCATGCTTCTTTTATGAACCGATACATTTATACATTTGGAACTCAAACTATGATTAACTGAATCTTTTCCATTAATCTTTAATCCTTTCATTAAACACTTAATAAATAAAATATAATACTTGATGCCAATCTATAAAAAATACATATGACAACACACAAACACGAAATAAAATAAAAAAATTCTGAACAGTGAGAAAGTGCAGAAAAGGGAAACGTTGCCATATGGCAAGACCTTTGCATTGAGGGTTAACAGCATGTGTCTGGATTGAATGGCTTAACTGTCAAACTAAATAAAATGGATTAAATGGATGTTGATGGTGTTAAATGGATAAATGCAAACAGTAATTCTCAAAACACTCTTTGGTGAAAGGGTGTTTAAAATGATACCTAAATGTGTTCTCAGTGTTTTATGAATTCCTGTGAGGCCTGAAGATTTCTTCTGCAGATTTCATAATGCAGAACTCTATTTTGGGCATAAGAGTCCATTTATGTCTTAACACTAGTCATGGTCACCAGCTTTATCTTTGGCATGCCTGACAGTGACAGACATCATTCCTAAAATATGACTCAAATGTTACAGGAAAGATAAATCAATTCCAGTAAACAAAGATTTCCCCTTCAGCAAAATTCATTTTGATGAGAAACGATATAATACTGAAAGCAGGAAAGATAGTGTACTGACTAAACAATATATTCTTTGTAGCAAAAGAGTGGTTTGCTCATGGTTGAGGGAGTAGGTGCTGAGTGAAAAGCACCATCCTTTTACCATCTTATCTTGCCAACAACCATGCCACAAACATAAATCATCATTTGATTTCCCAGTACCCTCGGAGAATCTAAAAAAAGGAGAAGCAGTTGCCAAAAACGAGCTAAGAAAAGCATCCGACTAAAAATGAAACAATTGTTAGATGTCATGAAAGACCAGTCTCATACTGACAGCCATAGCATCAAGAGCAAGAAAGAGGTCTCAAAATGATATTTATTTATCTCTATCTCTGCTCTTCGTCTAGGGTTGTCTGGTACATAGTAGAAAAAAAAATTTAAATTTTTAAAATTTAGAAAATTTCAAACCCTGTCAAAAATATAACTGCACTCATGCACAGATCAGTCAGTTTGAAGTGAAACACGAAGGCTAAAGGGTGTAAAAATGCAATGCATGATTTGAGAATGAAAATTGTGTTGATTCCGAAAAATTAATCATAGATTTTTATTACGATTAACAATGCACCGAAATTAATTCTATACAGAAACACTGCAACTGAAATTACAGTTTTTATTTAGCTGTAAACAGCAACTGAAAATACAATTAAATGATCCAATTTATTTAATAATCAGCACTCAAATAAAAACTGTTGTTAAATTGCACATAAGTTAGTTTTTTTATATAATTTTTTTTTTAAATAATATGTTTCATCTGATTCATGTTAAATGATTACGGCCCTCAAAAATGTGTTTGACTCAATCCAAAAATGTATTCGGGTGCCGAAATTTTGGGCAAGGAGATTGTATTTTATTACTCATACCCATACAAAGGCCATCTCAGAGCATGCAAAAAGGGAAAAAAATTAAAAAAAATTAAAAAAGGTAAATTTGTGTCATCATTCATATTCAAGTGTTTCCATTTCAGCAAAGTAAGTTAAGGGTTGATATTTTCTTACTCAGTTACGATATTTTTATATTGTGGAATATTTGGAGACTTTTTCTTTTTTGGAAATATGCTCAGACACACACCTTGTGATCATATTTTAAAAAATATCATACACTAGTAAGGGATAATTATTCATCCTGTGACCCTTAAATACATTCATGTATATTTCAATTAGCCTAGTTTAGTAAACATTGCAGTTGTTTATTTGATATGCAAATCTACCATGCATATTTAATGGCCTACCTAACATTTGTTTGTATGGAGTTATGTATTTAGTATGGATACTGCGATACCAGAATCAAGGCAAAATCTGGTATTGAGCCAACCGTACCCCAGAGCCACGTTATCTTTATTGCAATCAAAACAAACCAACTCTTCCTCTCAGCTTCCAGTCTTTTCAGCCACAGCTCAATATCAGACCAGGAAATATCACTGGAGAGGCTCGACAGCAATTATCCTCATTATTATTACAGTTAAGCACTGACGCAGCGTTACTGCCATGCCCAAATGAGAGAAGGTGAGGTCGTCCCGGAAAAGGCCCATCCAAATTTTGACTCTGAAAGAATGCAGGAGCTCCCCAAGGAAGATGAACACAGAATGTTGTAAGTCACACAAAGCCTGATGTTAGTCACAAAGAGCAAAGGCCTGGATAAATTAGGTAATTGTGTGATGCCACCTGACTGCAGCTCAATTTCCACTCAGATCCACACATGATTGGATAAACTAAGCTAGGATGAGAGTGCAGATTTGGTCTTAGTCTAACTAAGTTGGGATAATGAGGAGTTACAGCTCTTGGGTACATGATTTGGTTGTCAGAAAAGATGCTTTTGTTAATCTGCACCACTGCAGTCTCAATGGACTGAAAGAGGATATGAACAGTGAGTTGATACATCTAAAAGCCAGTTAGCCAGGAGTGTAATGAGAGTATGTAAATAATGTTTACATCATAACCAAGCTGCAGTCTTCATGTCCAAGTATACACTACCATTCAAAAGTTTGGGGTTTGTAAGTTTCTTTATGCGTATTAAAATATGCAAAAAGTGGACCAGCACAATTTCAGGAGGAATGGAGCATTTACGTTTTAGAAATATTAAACATGTATTGCTAAAATTAAACTTTTAAAGTGATTGTTAAGTAGGAAAAGCAGTTTTAATGCATTTTATTTTATTTAATTAACATCCATGCATAAAGTTAGTTAGTTTGTTTTAATCAAACAAAAAAAAGTTTAATTTAGTTTTCATGACCAGAACAACATTGAAAACAAACTTTAGTCACTTGTTTCTAACACTGGGATCCTTCAGAGCAATATGCAGAGCTGTAGGTGCTACACCAAGCTAAGAAAAGCACAATGTTTGGCTCACATTTTACTCTTACTATTTAGGTATTAGGAATTAGGAATAATAGTATCTATGCCACTCCCTCTTTATTAACTCGGCCTGTCAATTCACGGTGCTTTCAAAAACATTAATCTGCCTACGGAAGCACAAATCAAGCTTTCTCTGATTTTCAGAACTCATTTTGTTTTTATATATCTTAAAAGATTCCTCATGATATGACCCCTTTAAGTACCACTGCATAAATCAAAATACATTTTTGCTAATCAATACCCTTTCTGATTAAAGCATGCATATTCACATTTATCTGTCAGTGCTCTCAGTCTCATAATCCCTGAACTCACTGCAGCCATGCCATTATTCTTCTCCATAATGAACAGTACAGACACAACATCGATATTTTACTAAAACCATAAATTAGAGAGCTGTAATTAAGCGAATCTGTGTTTAAATTATGTGAGGCCTGTAACACCTCTGAGAGGATCTGTGTTGAATGAGTAGAGGGCAAAAGACTTAAGGTTATAATTCATATGCAACACCCTTAATATCTACAACAGTCCCCCATGGTGGTCTCCGGCCAGGCTTCGCACCAAAATGATGTAATCGCACAGAGGATCCGATTTACTTTGGCTCCTTGTTGTATTACTATTTCAAAGACTACATCATAGAAATTCTAGATGTGCAGCGGAGAAACATGTATACATTTTTTCCACAAAATCACTACACGCAGGTCCTTTAACGCTTTTTGATATCAGGTTGAGATCTTAGCATTACAAGACTCGGGTTTCTCACCTCGTCTTTGTTCTCACAATGTCCATTGAGCTTCAATCGAAAGCAAATGTCTAAATAAAAGCTTCAAATGACAGCTGGATTAAGGTGTAATGTGCTTCTTGTAATGTAGTGTAGTTTTCCGATTAGCGTCAACTCTGCTTCTCGCTGTTCGTTCCTTCTGGATGATGAACACGTCGATGTTGGCGTGTTTCTTTTCATCCTCATCGGTTTAGCTGGAATAACCCTGACTAACAAATAGCGACTCAAAGTTTGCAGAAATATAAATTAGAGGATTTAGATGGAGAGCTAAATGCGCACTCAAATGCTAGACACATATGAAAGTGTATAGTGAATCTTTAAAGTATTTAAGTATTTTATTTGATATTTTTCAGCATAAATCCAATGGGACAGATGCTAACATGGACAGGTTGTGACATGCCTTCATCTTCAAAAACTATGAGCAAAACCAAAGGTACAACAAAATACAACCTAGGCTACATTAAACGGGAGTTCACTTGCAATCCGTGGCGACCACAATGTGTGCTGTGAATTACTGCCGGTCAAGGGCATAAACCATCAAAATACATAAAGACATTTAGATACCAAACACTCAAACTATGAAGACAAGTCAGTTTTTCCAAAAGGAAAGCAGTGGGATCTGAACACATCACAGCATCATCCAAACACATGGCAATATTAATCCATTTCGATATTTCATATTAAGGACAGTTGTGTTTACTTTTACATTTCTGTTAGTGTGCTGGTTTGCCTCTTGATGTCCGGTGTAAAACATGGGTAAGCAAAGCCAAAGTCTGAAGTCACAAGAGGCTGAGAAAACAAATAGGGCAATACTGCCACCTAAAGGTAATGAGCAGAATTGCTCTTTAAGTTCCTATAGGTTGCCCTCTTGACAAACAATCAAAGCGAAGTACAAAATCACAGTTAAGACATCTTCATCATTAAAATGTTGAATACAGTGGTCAATCTCTAAAACCAGACCCTATTTTGACAGCTAATCTGAGTTCACTTAAAGGGATAGTTCCCCAAAAATGAAAATTTGATGTTTATCTGCTTACCCCCAGGGCATCCAAGATGTAGGTGGAACTTTGTTTCTTCAGTAGAACACAAACGAAGATTTTTAACTCAAACTGTCTGTCAGTCATATCATGGAGGTGAATGGGAATCATGGCTTTGAGAGTCAAAAAAACATACACAACAAAACCAAATTAAACCCTGCGGCTCGTGACGATACGTTGCTGTGTAGAGAAACGAAACGATCGGTCTATGCAAGAAACTGAACAGTATTTATATAGTTTTTTACCTCTGATTTACTGCAATGTCCGAACTGTCCTGAGCGCGTCCTGAGCGCTTTCTCAACAGCCGGCACGTGACGCGTCTTCTTCTTCCTCTTGCAAATGGACCATTGACACTCTATCTACAATCTCAATTAGGAGTGTCAATGGTCCATTTGAGAGATAGGTGGCGGTAATGCACTTATAAGTCTGCGATCCACCGTAAAGCAAGAAGAAGGAGAAGACACGTCAGGTGCCGGCTGAAGAAGAAGACGCGAATGCGCTCAGGACGCGCTCAGGACAGTTCGGACATTGCAGTAAATCAGAGGTAAAAACGATATAAATACTGTTCAGTTTCTTGCACAGACCGATCGTTTTGTGTTTTTACGCATCAGTGTATCGTCACGAGCCGCAGGGTTTAATTTGGTTTTGTTTGTGTATGTTTTTTTTACTCTCAAAGCCGTGATTCCCATTCACCTCCATTATATGACTGACAGACTGCAACGGTTTGAGTTAAAAATCTTCGTGTGTGTTCTACTGAAGAAACAAAGTCACCTACATCTTGGATGCCCTGGGGGTAAGCAGATAAACATCAAATTTCCATTTTTTGGTGAACTATCCCTTTAAATGTGTTTTTTTTTTTTTTTTTTATTTGTTTTGACATAACACCAGTATGACACCACTAGGTGGCAGCAAAGGCAAATAATACATCTACCAGAACCATACTACTGTAGAATCATACATTCATTGTCATTCATGACAGTAAGGTTTCCAGGTAGGAATTTTAAAGAATCATTATATCAACTTTCAGTACTCACGTGCTTCAGAGACATTAAAGTCCTAAGAAAATCACATATCCACAGGCTGAAGGACGTACCTCTGGTTGAACATTCCTCTAAAGTTGTAATTGGCTCTGTAGTTGGGAATGGGTTTGGGGTCCAGGGGTCTGTATATAGCTGGCTCCCCTCGCTTCATGGCCAAGCCATTCAACTCCACTGTAGGTGTGATGCTGCCTGCAAAAAGGAAATCAATGTATCAGGGACTCCCTGTTACATACTGTATAAAATAATAATAATAAAAAATTTTAACATTTTGTAAATGTTATTCATAGAATAGTCCACTTGGAAAAACGAGCAATGTGAGGGTGTATTTTGACTTCGAAGAAGTCTTGTGTATCGTGTCAACCTGGCATATAACAATTAAAGGGTTAGTTCACCCAAAAATGAAAATTACGCTGCGTTTTACTCACCCCAGAGGCATCTTAGGTGTATATGACTTTCTTCTTTCAGACGAATCCAGTCGGAGTTATATAAAAAATTGTCTTTGATCTTCCAAGCTGTTTAATGGCAGTCAGCGGGTGTTGCAGTTCATCAGTCCAAAAGAAGTGAAATAAAGTGCATGCATCCATAATAAAAAGTGCCTCACACGGCTGCGCGGGGTGAACAAAGACCTCCTGTAGCAAATCAATGTGTTTTTGTAAGAAAAAAAACATATTTAAAACGTAATAATCACTTTAATCTAGCTTGCGCTCACTGTTGTACACGGAAGCAGCTCCGGGCGGATGAAGTAAGATGTCGGTGTTGCGCATGCGCCGCCCAGAAGTGACGATCGCGGAAGCGCAGGGGAGAGATCAAAACAAAACGGTCACTAATTAGAAGTACAAAACAAGGATTTGTAAAGAAGAATGTCAGAGAATTTCGATATAAGCCAAGAGGAAACTGGTTTTCCTTTGCTAAAGTAAGGAAACTTTGCTTCCTTTGCTCCTGTTAACAAACGTTGGTTTTCACGAGACTCACCGGCGCATGCGCAATGCCGACATCTTACGTCATCCGCCCGGAGCTGCTTCCGTGTACAACTGCTGGCGCAAGCTACATTAAAGTGATTATTACGTTTTGAATATGGATATTTTTCTTACAAAAACGCATTGATTCGCTACAGGAGGCCTTTGTTCACCCCCCGGAGCCGCGTGAGGTACTTCTTTTGGACTGATGCACTGCAACACCCGCTGACTGCCATTAAACAGCTTGAAAGATCAAAGACCATTTTTAATATAACTCCGATTGGATTCATCTGAAAGAATGAAGTCATATACGCCCAGGATGGCTTGAGGGTGAGTAAATAATGGCCTAATTTTCATTTTTGGGTGAACTATCCCTTTAAGCATGCTTATAGGCTTGTTATACTAGCAGCTATAAGGCATAATACTGATCTGAAATTTTATACCGGTTTAAAGGGAAAATATTATAAATGAAACTAACTTGACAAAAACAGATCCTATATATATGTTGGTACCTGGGTTGCTGTTGCAGTCGGCTTTAGGTGAACGGGGCAGAGGCTGGGGGAGGACGCTCTCTGTCAGGGCCTTGATAGCTGCGGAGTGCTGAGCCTTTTTGATGCTGCTGCCTTCTGACTCCCATACCTGGTTCCCCAAGCACAGCTGCACCGTGAAGATCTGCACACACAATCCAGCAGGTGAGCTAGGATGATTGCTTTCTAGTCTATAACATAGTGAAAGTTTTCAGCCAATCTAGAAGTTGTCTACAAGCAAGACAATAAAATAACCTCAACCCAAATCAATATTTCAGTTCTGTGTATTTATCTATTTGCCAAGTAGCTATGTAATAAGTGGAATAATGTATAGTCAGCAAGTCAATGTCGCAAAATAAAATCTTTCAAGATGATACAAAATCCAGACCACCCTGTCAGGGTTTATTTTACAATAATGACTCTACATTATCCCTTACTTACTACTAAGCATTATTTTTATTTTACAGATCTGAGATCTTGGCAGCAATAGACCACCTTTTCCAAGATGATCTAAAAAGATCAACCGAGTTTTGAGTTCTTTCATTACAAATATTATAAATATTCCTTAAACTGTCTGTTTAAATATTTGTATTAAGTTCAGTCTTAGGCGTGCTCTTTGTGAATTTTTTAAAAAGAAATTTAGGGTTAAAATCCTACTGACTTGCATTTTCAGAATGTTCACCATTGATGACATCATTTGCAAACTGAAGTGTGATTGGATATACATCTTTCTTGCATTTATTTAACCATTTAAAACCACATTTACCCTATATGTCGATTATTGTGTTCTCAGTTTCATGACAAGAGCAAAACATCTCTGATGCAGCATGTCAGTCAGCAAGACTAAGCTTACATACAATTTTACACTCTTCTTTGCTGCATTGTAAGCACTGGCTTCTTTCAGGATGTGCAAAGCTAATTAATGTATCATGAAGTTACAGATAGGGTGTATTTTTCCATTAGCTCAATGAATAGATTTTTAATCAACAAATACACCAGCCTTAATCACAGTTCCTCATTAACAGTACCTTAGCATGTGCTGGCCCTTTCTCATTCAGCAACTTGTATTGAGGTTGAATCCTGTTGAAACGGGCTAACTCATTCACCAAACACATGGGAGTTTTCTCTTTAGGGTTTGCCATGTTTTCTTGAGGAGGGCCTGTCAGAAATAGATGCAGCTTAAACACAAGCAAGAATGAACAAATGCATGTCAGGTTTTTCACAGTATTATTACATATATTGTTCCAAAACAGCTACCATAAAAAAGATTGGTGTTAGTTAAGATTTATTTTTAAAAAGAAATTAATATTTTTTTATTCAGCAAAGATGCATTAAAGGAACAGTTCACCAAAAAAATGGAAATTCTGTCATCATTTACATCAGCGGTTCCAAACTGTTAATGAGTTGTTCCTTTCTTCTGGTGAACACAAAAGAAGAGATTCTAAAGAACGTTGTTAACCAGTTGATAGTATAGACCAATTACCGGTTTGTAAACATTCAGGATGCGCGCGCATCATGGTTGCAGAAAACCCGGGAGAGATAGCCTGTTACAGCTACGATTTTCACGGATACGGTACAAAATAGTTTGGTTTAAAAAGATTATAAATTATATTGATAAAATATTATTTTCAAAATGTTCTCCGCATATTACAAAAGCTTGTCACCCAGCGATAAGTATTGTTATTCAACGAAATTGACGTTAGAAAGTGCGATAGTCTTACAGATCCGAAACAGGGATGGTGTTTTTTTTGTGGGCGGAGCCTATCTGGAGGCAGAAAATTACGGTTTTCAAGCGGCAGTCTATGGAGCCATGGAATAAAATAATTTAAAAAAATGTAAATTAGGTTTTATATTTCAAAATTATGACTTTATTCTTGCAATTCCGAGATTATATCTCACAATTCTAATAAGGAAAAACAACTCGTCATTCTCTTTTCCCCTCTTCTCTTCCTGGCTTTTTTCCCTCAGCTTTGACAAACTCATATTTTTTAGTTTAAAGTCTAGTTTATAAAGTTCGACTTAGGAGATAAAAACTTGCATTTGCGAGAAAGAAAGTCAGAATTGTGAGATAAAGTAAATAAATGTTAATAGTAAGGTTTAAATTATTTCTAATAGTAAGGTTTAAATAATATTTCATGCTGTAACTGTAGGGTTAATACAATATGTCCCCTATGAACTGCATTTGTGAATATTATGTAGACCTATTGTTTAAATCGAATTTATGCTTTAAAAGTAGAGTAACGTTAATCATAGCAGTTTTCATCCATAGAATGTCCATTTAAACGTCTGCGTTTAGCTTCAAATGACGACAGTATTCTATAAAAATTATTTGCATTCCGATTCTGGCATCCAAAGGCACAACAATAATTTTTTTTTCTTATTCCATGGATTTTACCCATTTTCCCTCCACTTGTTACCAGTGTTTTTCTGCAACCACTATGCACGCGCAGCTGCAAGTGACGTAACTGTGACGTCTACTCCAAATTGGTCTATAGCCCCTGACTTCCATAGTATGGAAAAAAATACTACGGAAGTCAATGGCTACCATCGACTGTTTGTTTACCAACATTCTTTAGAATCTCTTCTTTTGTGTTCAACAGAAAAAGAACCATAAGTTGAACCATTGGATGGTGAGTGAATGATGACAGAATCTTCATTTTTGGGCAAACTATTCCGTTAAATTGATCAAAAGTGACAGTAAAGACATTATAATGTTACAAAAGATTTCGATTTCAAATAAATGCTGTTCGTTTCAACTTTATATTTATCAAAGAATACAATTTCCCCAAAATATTACACATCCTTTTCAACAATATAATAATAAATGCTTCTTGACACCAAATCAGTATATTAGAAGGAGTTCTGGATCATGTTACCTGAAGACTGAGTAAGGATGCGAATTCAGCTTGGCATCACAGGATAAATTACTGTTAATATATATTAAAGGCCTATGATTCCAATTTCAAATTTCTTTCTCTTTGGAGGTGTTACAAGCTCGTGGTGCATAAAGAAGATCTGTAAAGTTGCAAAGACTAAAGTCTCAAATCCAAGAGATATTCTTTATAAAAGTTAAGAGTCAGCCACACCTACCTAAAACGGCTCGTTCTAACACGCCCCCCCCACATACCTACGTCACGATCTGAGAAGATTTGCATAACGCCTCCCAAATATTCACGCAAAGAAAGAAAACGTAACTTTTATTCTCGCTGTAGTATAGTTGACGCTGCAGCCATGTCGTGAAGACGCCGTGTGCTTCGTTGTGAAAACGAAACTACTTTGCTTGGCCTTCCAAAAGAGGACAATATCCCTCTTTCTTCAGCCTAGGAGGGAATACATCAACTTAGTGCTGTGGACGAAGCGGAGTCCAGCCCGGGGTCGTCACATGTGGTTGCCGCTCATTCGTCGGATCCGCCGGGCGCGCCGTTCTCGACCCCGCCGCCTCTGCTCACTCTATTCCGGCCTCAGCGCACGCTAAGCCGGGCTTCCGCGCACGCTAGGCCACTGTGTTTTTCGTTATTAAAGCGAAACTACTTTGTTTGGCCTTAAAAAAGAGGACACAACTAGAAATCAGTAGTATTTACAACACTGTCCAGAACATTTTAACCCAAATATCCAGATGTGTGCAGCACATTTTATGGAGGACTGTTTACTGATACTGGGAGAGTAACGTTAGACTAAAATGCCGGCAGTTCTGACTCACGTATGTACGTTTTCATTTAAAGGATTTGCCACTGATGATTCAAACGCAAGTTTTGGGCAGTAGAGTAGCACTTGTTGTTTGTCATTTCTCTGATCACAAATGCAGACAGAGATTTATGTTTACGCGGCACGATGCAACGCGTAAAAAGACAGTATAAGTCAGTATAATCAGTAATTATGTTCCCACTGGATGCAACAAATGCCTCGTTTGTAATGGGTTTTAATGTTTTTTGGTTTCGTCGCTCCGTCCGGACACGGCATCAACAGTATGTGAGGGGCGTAACATTTCTAAATTTCATTTCTCAAAAATGTTTTAAAACGTTTTAAGAACCACAAGCTTTAGATGCTAGTGTATGTTACCATTTAAAACCAAACAAACATCTTTTTGTGAAATGTTTTGCTTGAAAACTGTGTGTGTGTGCTATCTGTCCTTAAAATAATGGCACCTGGTTTCATATTTTGCTATCTAATTAATCAAATTTAAACATTTTTAATGGTCCAAATGCTTTGGGCCCACTAAAGTTGTTCATTTTGCCATTTAATCATATTAAAAATAAATCTAAACAAACTGAACTGACTAATAAATGTTAACCATTATGACTGATGCATATTATGATCAGATGTTTACACTAGGTCATTCAATTTAGTTTGTTTAGATTAAGTGGAAAACAGAATCCCTCTGACATAATACAACATACACTGTTTTTCCCAAACATAATTTACTTAGGAACAAACGGTTTCGCAAGTGGCTTTAATGGACACAGGACATCCACGGCAGCTTATGCTAGTGGTTAAAACGAACATTACCCCTATAAACGTTGTAAACTTTTTTCAACAGTCGGATTTGCATGTATGCAGCGTCCCGGTACCTGACGGGCTGGCTGGTACAGTGGAGTCCACAAAGCCAGAGGCAGGGCTGGGGCAGGTGGGCGTTGTGGCTGGCAATGTGCCATTGATGGTGGGCTGCAGACCCAGAGCTCCTGGGCTGGGCATGGCCACAGCGGGCGCAACGGCGGTCAGGCCAGGTCCAGACAAGGGGGCTGATGTCTGCACTTTCACTTGAGCCATGCTCTATCGCTGTTAAAACAATATGATTTAACATGAATCAATCTTTCTCAACGTCAATATTTAGACTGTGGTATTGTAGGGTACACATAAAATGTCTTTTCCACTTCATTACAGGACAGACATGGTCAAGGCCCTGAAACTCTTTCAAACTGGATAAGCCAAACAGACAAATCTGCAGCATTTTTAACTCCAAGTTAACTCTGTCAGACAATAATAACATATATTGTTGGCAGGCTGTCATATCAGTATTATGTCTAAACAAATGTCAAAGACTGCTGTGAAAGTGCAACACAAAAGATAAAGCATTACTTTCATAACACAGAAGTGTATTCAAACTCAACAAGCACTTAAATGGATACAATCATAGTAAAATATGACTGGATTGTTACTATTGTTAACTAAAAAACTGTTGAAATAAAACTGGGTAACACTTTACAATAAGGTTCATTAGTTACCATTTGTTAACTACTTTAATTAACATGAACTAAGCATGAACAATACTTTTACAACATTTATTAATCTTAGTTCATGTTAATTTCAACGTTTCCAAATGCATTAGCTATTAAAATCAAAAGTTGTGCTTGTTAACATTAGTTAATGCACTGTGAATTAACATGAACGACTACATTTTCATTAAAGCTGCAGTCTGTAACTTTTTGTTGGTTAAAAATGATCCGAAATCAATATTTGAGCAAGTACATAACCAGCCAGTGTTCAAAACTATCTAGTTCAAAACTAGCTTATAATAATGTTTTCTAATTTGAGTGGTACGGGTAGGTTTTCGCGGGAAATGCGATCATGCCGCTGCGTCATTACGTCACGTCTGTAAACATAAAGAAGTTGTCCCGGCTACTAGGCTATCGCATGTGAGGATCCTGCAGGTGGCGGATCGTTTATAGCCTTTTCTCACAGCAGCTAGAATAATTAAATGTATAATTTTGATGGCGGATTGCAAGCCATAAATTATTATGTGTTTATGAAACACATGTGAACGAAATTAAATTGGGGGGAATTATCCCCCCCAGTAATAATGTGCTTCTGATTATCGATAGCCCTGGGATTACAAGATTTTAAGTTAAATAAAACCATTTCGAAGGGGCATAATTTGCTTTGGGTTGAAAAAGGAATTTGGTTACACTTTACTTGAATGGGGTGTGCATAAGACTGACATGACATCTTCATAATCATGACATGACACATGTTATGAATATGAAGGGTTTTTATGCATGTTTATGACAACTGTCATTAAGTGTCATTCACTCAGTTATGTCATTTTTAATGCAAAGATGACATTGTTTGAGATGTCTTTTTTATGGGCTATGGTTAGGGGTAAGGGTGGGGGTAGGGTTAGGTCAAATAATGTCTTATTTGCATTAAAAATTACATAACTGTGCGAATGACACTTAATGACAGTTGTCCTAAACATGCATAAAAAACCTTCATATATGATTATGTAGGTGTCATGTCATGATAATGAAGGTGTCATGTCAGTCTTATGCACACCCCTTCAAGTAAAGTGTTACCGGATTTTCTTAACATGAAATTCGAAGAGCATGACAATTAGATTAGACTGTGCAGAAATTGAAATCTACACACTAATACACACTATACTCAGTCACCAATGCTGATGTTGTTAACATTAATCATTTGAGAATGAAGTACAACAATAATAATAATTTGAATGGTTTGATGTGATATGAGCTAACCGATATTTAGATTAAATCACCATTAGCGCAATTTATTGTAATCTTTTTTCCTCAGTTGGTCAGAACAAACGTGGCAGACTTGTTACTTACTTGTTCAGATGGCAATATACGGTGAAAATTCTTATTTGGGTCATATATTCCAAGATGTAGGCTAGAATCTGCGCTGGAGCCACTCCGACTCACAACCCACGCAAGCTAGATAATTCCGGACACAGCTGCAATTCCAGGTTTTCAAACAGAGATGGCGACAAAGAGGCAAAACTTACGGACTGCAGCTTTAACTAATATTAACAAAGATTAATAAATAATGCAATTAATGTATTGTTTATTATTTGTTCATGTTAGTTAATACATTCACTAACATTAACCAATGGAACTTTATTGTAAAGTGTTACCCAAAAAGTCCAATTAAAAACCTAAAATTTAAACATAAACTTGGCAACTGAAATAAAAGAAGTTTTAAAATTGAAAATAATTTTACTTTAACATAATTTTTTTTTTTGAAGTTTACAATACGCTGAAGTACTAAAATGACTAAAACTACAATAAAAAACAACTGAAAGCTAAACAGAAATATAAAAAAAGTAAAATAAATATATCAAAATGAAAAAGCACATTACAAATATACTACAACAAACTAAAATGAAAATGCAAACTGAAAATAAAAGCCAACTCAAAAAAGATCAATAAACACTACATTACATAAATAGTACTAAAATAACACTGCTATTTTGGTGAGAAATGTGAAGAATATACCATCAGCTCTTAATCCAGCGACAATTAGGTAACTGTTACAGTTTATTAATAAAAGGATTTGATGTGTTCTTGTTTGACTTTATAGGTTCATGTCACTGTTTGCCAGTCGGCATCAAATATGACGAGAACATAATACCGCAAATTTTGACCAATGAAATTCAATGACTTTACCAGTCTTTCATAGTTATAGGACAAGGATGTTAAAAACCCAACTGAATGTATTCGGGGAAAAACATACATTTACAATACAAATTTCCAAGACTTTTACAACAATCTTTAAGATTTTAACCGCTTCCTTGGCCTTTTCCAGACCTGGCACTAACCCTATTAAAATCATCTGATATTTCCATAATTCCTGTCCATCTCCACACTTTAAAAGCATCAAATGCAATGCATGACATTCTCCCAGTGTGACAAATGATGGACTGGAAGCAAGTCAGCATCAAGCCAACGGAGTGACATTGGACCACTAGGATCCATCATGGAGACTGTTAGTGCAGTGGATGAGAAGACAGCTGTCTTTGTAAACCTGACTCTCAAACGTGAGGTCACTCTCTTCCCAGTGGTCTCTATATCTATGCACTCACTGATGGTGTGTCATTTTCTTAGATCTGATGATTATCAAGACACGTTGCTGGGATATATTATAGTCGTTCAAACATTCAAATCAACTCGGCTAGGATTGTGTCTCGAACCCTAATCGTTGTTTTGAAACACAGCCTTCCTCTCCAGCACACAGGCCACCGGTCTGAACTCAGCTGGGAATGTGCAGACATCATGGCTGAACGACTAAATACCCCTCACATCTCATCGATACACACTGCCTGTGCTGCCACCAAACAACCAAACGACAGAGAGCAGTTTCAGCTGCAATCCTGAATTCATCGCTATTTTAAACCACAACGCATTTAATAATAATAGTTTACCTTCGTCCAGGGCCAGACCCCAGTTACACCTCCAACATTGGCAAACACTAAAGAGAACTGATGGTACCAGCACCAAATCAACATTTGAACAACATGTGCCTTTCCAAAAATAGTCCACTTGGATGACGGCACAGCACTGCTTGGTGAATTTATGTTTTTATGCTTACATTTACTACAGTTTTAGTCCATTTTGTACTTAGTTCTTTGAGGATGGCGAAAAGGCTGCACCCCTCCTCTGTCGCGCAGATGGTACAGTCCGGCTTCCTTATACCAAATAGGGATGAATTCATGCACTACTGTACATTTGAATACCATACTACATGACTTTTTAAAACGTATTTAACACACTATTACATGTATTATTTATTTACAGAGTATATACTCTGGTAATAAATATAAGTATATTACATGTAAAATACAATATGATTATACAACTATAATTATTGTTATATAATAATAATATATAATATTAACTATAATTATATTTAAATGTCTAGGCTCGAGTATAACATTCAATTCAATTCAAGTTATCTGTACAGCGCTTTTCATGATAGCAAATTAAGTTTCTGCAATATTTATGTATTAATACAGTATATATAGCCTATACTACACAATTAATATTAAATATCTAATGCATAATATATATAATTTTTTCTTATTAATAATAGGCTACAGAATATTAAGCCTTTAATATATAGCCTATAATACAAACACATGCACACTGTTAAGAAATGTATTTACCTACCGTGAATATTAATACTCCAATTATAATGCATATAATATATCTGCATATAATATATATATATATACATACACAGTATCTTAAGGATTCTAAAATATTGCTTTATAAATAACTAGAAATATAATTATTGTATAGTGTGTTTGTATGGTGTGTATATATATATATATATACATACACACACCCACACACACCACACACCACGATACATTAAGTAAGATCTTTCAACCAGATCAGCCAAGCCCCTATGTTTAAACGAACAAATTTGTAGCATTTTTACTCAAATAAACTATAAATATACTATATACACCCAACACACCACACACACACACAGGTGCATCTCAATAATTAGAATGTCGTGGAAAAGTTCATTTTTTCAGTAATTCAACTCAAATTGTGAAACTCGTGTATTAAATAAATTCAATGCATAAAGACTGAAGTAGTTTAAAGTAGTCTTTTAATTGTGATGATTTTAACAAAAACCCACCAATTCACTATCTCACAAATTAGAATACTTCATAAACCAATAAATACCATTTTTAGTGAATGTTTTGGGCCTCCTGAAAGTATGTTCATTTACGTACATTACTCCTACTGGGTAGGGGCTTCCTTTGCTTTAATTACTTCCTCAATTCGGCGTGGCATGGATGTGATCATTTTGTGGCACTGCTGAGGTTGGTATGGAAGCCCAGGTTTCTTTGACGTGGCCTTCAGCTCATCTGCATTTTTCTTGTTTCTCATTTTCTTTTTGACAATACCCCATAGATTCTCTAGGGGGTTCAGGTCTGATGATGTTTGCTGGCCTGTCAAGCACACCAACACCATGGTCATTAACCAACTTTTGGTGCTTTTGGCACTGTGGGCAGGTGCCAAATCCCGCTGGAAAATGAAATCAGCATCTTCAAAAAGCTGGTCAGCATAAGGAAGCATGAAGTGCTCCAAAGTTTCTTTGTAAATGTGTGCCACAATGGACCAACACCAGCAGATTACATTGCACCCCAAATCATCACAGACTGTGTTAACTTAACACTGGACTTCAAGCAACTGGGCTATGAGCTTCTCCACCCTTCCTCCAAACTCTAGGACCTTGGTTTCCATATGAAATACAAAACTTGCTCTCATCTAGAAAGAAGACTTTGGACCACTGGGCAACAGTTCAGTTCTTCTTATCCTTAGCCTAGGTAAGACGCCTCTGATGGTGTCTGTGGTTCAGGAGTGGCTTAACAAGAGGAATACAACTGTAGCCAAATTCCTTGACACGTCTGTGTGTGGTGGCTCTTGATGCCTTGACCCCAGCCTCAGTCCATTCCTTGTGAAGTTCACTCAATTTCTTGAATTGATTTTGCTTGACAATCTTCATAAGGTTGCGGTTCTCTCGGTTGGTTGTGCTTTTTTTTTTTCTTCCACACTTTTTCCTTCCACTCACTTTCTGTTAACCTGCTTGGATACAGCACTCTGTGAACAGCAGCTTCTTTGGCAATGAATGTTTGTGGCTTACCCTCCTTGTGAAGGGTGTTAATGAATGTCTTCTGGACAACTGTCAGATCAGCCGTCTTCCCCATGATTGTGTAGCCTAGTGAACCAAACTGAGAGACCATTTTGAAGGCTCAGGAAACCTTTGCAGGTGTTTTGAGTTGATTAGCTGATTGGCATGTCACCATATTCTAATTTGTTGAGATAGTGAATTGGTGGGTTTTTGTTAATGTGAGCCAAAATCATCACAATTAAAAGAACCAAAAAGACTTAAACTACTTCAGTCAGTGTGCACTGAATTTATTTAATACACGAGTTCCCACAATTTGAGTTGAATTACTGATATAAATGAACTTTTCCACGACATTCTCATTTATTGAGAAGCACCTGTGTATATATATATATAAAAATATAATATATATATATATATATATATACGACATACACACATACTATGCAGGATACCTTAATTATAATTAGAATTCTAGTTCTTTTCAAGTAATACTTTAGAATGCTTAATATTCTGTGTTTGCGTGGATATATATATATATCATCATCATCAATGCTAATAATAGTACAGCATATTAAGCATTCTAAAATATTACTTTGTAAATAAATACAAATATGATTATTACTTAACCTGTCCTTATTGCATTACTTAATAAAATGGATAACTGTGGATAAATGAGAGGACTCACTCAAAACCTGTATTTTTATTCTTTAAATTAACAGGCACAACTTACATAATTTTTACATACAAAAAAAAAACCTCAAAGAAAGAGTTAGCAAAACAATACCTCCTACAACTAGCAAACCAATTTAAATAGAACCCTTCATTAACAAAAAAGAAAACAACTTTTTAGATACCCAAGTCTACTTAACCATAAGTGTGTCCACTTATTGACTTCCTTTCAAATGATGACAGGTGTCAATATATTTCTCAGCCACCAATCACACATTCAAGTATAGCCCTGTTGTCATTTCCACACATTTTCCTTCAGTAGTAAGGACAATTACATGTGTAACATAAAATAGAGTATCCTGATATTGTGTGCAAAGGGAAGAGTCATGGCCATCTCCATTTTTTCTACACCAGCACATTCACTTGGAAGTCTAAGTACACTGTACCACAAGCCAACCAGGTTTGGAATATTCAAGTATTTCTGAATGGATGGCTAAAAATACATCTTTGGAGTGTATGAAGTTAATAAAGTGTGAGATCCCACATTACTGACCAAATACCGTACATCAAACATACAATTGTTGGGGACAGAAAGTGTTAACCCCTCCCACCCAGATAACACAAAAGCCAAACTACCTGATGATCTTTGACCATAGAAACACTAATATTTGGAGAACTAAAAAACATTTCAATTTTGAAAAAGTGCAGGATCCAAACATTATCAAGTATGTGCTCTGCAATAACATCATTAGTCTATCTACATGTAGACCATGCTGCCAGGTTAATTAATTTCCCTTTTATGAGCTATATGCATAATTTCTTTCATTTTTCCTAAACTATGCAACAGTCCTTTAGGAGATAATATAATCAAATTGAAAATATTTAGGAATATTTGTGACATCTTCCTTGAAAAAATGACCTGAGCCAGGCAAGTATGAGCAGGATAATCAACAGCTTGAGAATATATAAACCACAATAACTTCCAAACCATCTGAGGTTACAGCGAATAAAACACGTACCTAGAATCAAATAAGATGTACTCTCATACATACTGCCATTCTTCAACTTTTTTCATTGCTTGCACCAAAAAAAAAAAAGTGGTAAAGCTGAAGCACATTTTTTAAAAAGGAATTTTTTTAAATAGAATTGAGCCTACGCCTCATAACAAAAACATTTTATACAAATAAGAATACAAGACAATTCTTGCCAACATTCAATATACTGGGTTACCTACAGCTCTGCTTTAATGGCAAACCTACATACACCACTGGTTCCATCCCATATCACTTGGTAGAGGAAAATATGAGTTCATGGATGGTCAAGGTTGGTTTTGATGCTCCAACAGACAAATTATAGTCCTAACAAGCATAAATAACAATGAAACCACCATTTCGAGTGATAGCAGAACTTGAGATGAATGAGATAAAACAGTACCTTTCCTAAATTAAACTATTTGCTTTGGAACATCAGAAACTCACTGAAGCGGTGCGCCATATCTTCATCAGAATGAACTGGTCTTTTCTTTCATCATTTCACAGTGCATATCATTTCAGTAGGAATATAAGGAAAGAGAAAAAGCAAAGGGCACTACAATCAATTCCAGATTGGTTTTGGATTTCTCATTATTTGCCCTGCTATTCACCTATCCTTGTTATTGCACAAGACACGTGGACCTTGAAACATACCAATGACAAAAATGAACAGGAATATGTGTGGTCCAAGACAGAAATAATCTCATTACAAAAAAAATAAAATAAAAATCCGTCTTCCTGGATTTATCTACATTTTTCCACACCAACCCTTTGACAGGTCTGTGGTCTGTTTCCATCCTCGTTCAAATTTATTTCCATTCTTCGTCTGTTTTTATTTTTCCCAAACATGCATCCAACTGGCTACCGGTAACACAGCTGATATCATCTCCCATGTTTGTGGTCTGAGTCCATGCTTGTGTTTGAGTCCAAGTTTAAAGTTCAGAGACCATATGCTATCAAAAAGTGCTTTTATAATGTCAGTAGGACTTCTTCCCTCCGGGAGTTCTAGAAAGTTCATATTAACAGGTATCATCTGTGAAAAAAAGGCAGATTTTTAAATATATTTAAAATGCATTTCCTCTACAAATGTTTTATTTATTGGCAATTCAAATATTAGTTCTTACCATGATACCACCATTTTGTCTTCTTTGGATTTTTATTACATGTCCGTACATAAAAGGAGTTATCAGGAGGCCGCCTCTGTAAAATATATAAAGAAATAAATACATAAACAGAAATAAAAAGAGACATATTTTTACATCCACTAGCCAATTTATTAGGTACACCTTTCTAGTATTGGCTTGGACCCCCTTTTGCTTTCAGATCTGCCTTAATTCTCTGTGATATAGATTCAACAAGGTGCTGGAAACATTCCTTACAGATTTTGGTTCATATGAACATGATTGTATCACATAGTTGCTGCAGATTTGTCGGCTGCATATCCATGATGCGAATGTCCCATTTCACCACATCCTAAATGCGCTCTCTATTGGATTGAGGTCTGGTGACTGTGGAGGCCATTTGAGTATAGTGAACTCATGATCAACTCTATGCGAAGGAGATGTGTTGCACTGCGTGAGGCAAATGGTGGTCACACCAGATACTGACTGGTTTTTGGACCCCCCCCGTAACACTGCACATTTTAGAGTGGCACATTGTCATGTTCAAGAAACCAGTCTGAGATGATTTGAGCTTTATGACAAGGAGCGGGACAGACATGGTCGCCAACAATACTCAGGTAGGCTGTGGGATTTAAACAATGCTCAATTGGTACTAAGTGGCCCAAAATGTGACAAGAAATTATCCACCACACCATTACACCACCACCACCAGCCTGAACCGTGGGTATAATGCTGGATGGATCCATGCTTTCATGTTGTTTATGCCAAATTCTGACCGGCCCATCTAAATGTTGCAGCAGAAATTGGGACTCATCAGACAAGGCACCTTTTTCCCATCTTCTATGTCTTCTGTTGCTGTAGCCCATCTGCTTCAAGGTTCGATGTGTTGTGTGAACCAGCCTGGCCATTCTCCTCTGACCTCTGGCATCTACAAGGCATTTTTCGCCCATAGATCTGCCGCTCACTGGATATTTTCTCTTTTTCAGACCATGAAAACCCTAGAGATGTCTTGACCATGTTTACATGCCTAAATGCAGTAAGTTGTTGCCATGTGCCTGGCTGATTAGATATTTGCACTTATAAGCAGAGGAACGGGTGTACCTAATAAAGTGGCCAGTGAGCATCTATTAACTATCATTCCAAGGTTTGGGGGCGGAAGTTTGTTTGTTTTTTGGCATTTATCACAAAAATATTGTGATATATTCTTTGAATTCTAAAGTAACTGTTTTCTTTTTAATATTTTTTAAATGCAATTTATTCCTGTGATTGCAAAGCTGAAAAAGATTTCAGCAGCCATTGCTCCAGTCTTCAATGTTTTCCATTATCAATGGATAGAATCTTACTGTAATATTAAAAATGTCTTCACTGTCACTTTTATTATGTTCGTTGCTAAATAAAAATATTAATTTTAAAAGTATTATCCACACTTTTGAACGGTAGTGTACTACATAATTTAAACTAATTTCGGAAGCCAATGTAAACTATAAACTGATGTAAACTGACTATAAATGCTTAAGTTTCGACTGACAACTCTGTTTTCTGTTGGCGTCCTTAAGGTTGCATATCTGCATATATATTATATATATATGTATTTATCTGTCAACTATAAAATGTCAGTGTTAAGACACATTTAACAAGACAATAATTAGTAAGCCATTGATTTAGAGAGGAACCAGATATGGCTGAGTGATGTGGTTAATGTCTTACTATTGTAACTAATGAACAAACATATCTGTCTAATATTTCTTATATTTGAACCTAAATGTGCCATCTTTACATTTTCATCTGCGCTGTAACGTTAAAATCCAAAGAGATTCAATACCCAAGTTACAAAACAGACACTTACCTTCTCTTTGCAGCTAGACAGCATGCTAATAATGCTAAGACAAACGGACTGCACAGAAAGAGCTGGTGACCAGTCCTCCGTTAAGATGGACAGGCAGATGTGGCCATTGCTATAAACGTGGGGATGGACAGGTATATTGTCTCCGGTGAACATTACCTGTCAAAGCACAACATAAACATTTGTTTTCAGCTGTCTCATCTGGGTTTTTTTTCCTTTCTCAGAATTGCAAATACTAATTAATAATCAGAAATGTGTTATAACAGTCACAATATTTTATTTATTTTTTATTTTTTCCCCAAAGGAGAAATGAGCTTCGATACAATGGTGACCATAGTAGTCAAGCCATGAATAACAACATACATTTTTAAAATTATTATTATTATTAATAATAAATTTTGGCCCGTTCATTACAAAGCCATCATAAAAATTCAAAGGACTTAAAATTTATTGCATGAGTGACATGATGTGACGTGACGTGAAGTGTTGGTGTCCATGCGCTCTGAATTTGGCTCTGCATTTAACCCATTCAAGTGCACACACACACACAGCTGTGGTAGTGAACAAACACACACACCGTGAACACACACCCAGAGAAGTATGCAGCCTATTTTTTTTTCTGCGGCACCTGGGGAGCAATTGGGGGTTTGGTGCCTCACTCAAGGGCATCTCATTCGTGGGTGTTGAGGGTGGAAGAGAGCGCTGTACATTCACTCCCCCCACCTACAATTCCTGCCAGTACTGAGACTCAAGTGTATGGGGTAGTTAAATGGAATTATTTTAATGATCTTTTAGGAGCTTTTATGGTGCTCTTTGTCCTTTTTAGAGCTTGACATCTCCAGTCCCCATCCACTTTCATTGTGGAAAAGAGCAGTGCGGACATTCTTCAAAACATCTCCTTTTGTGTTCCACAGAACAAAGAAAGTCATGTGGATTTGGAACAACATGAGGGTGAATAAATGAAGACAGAACTTTAATTTTGGGGTGAACTATCCCTTTAAATCATAAGCCAGTGCTTAGTCCTCACAATTGGCATGAGACCGCTAGATTAGGAGGTAGAGACAGAGACAGCAGGCTGAATGAGAAGCTGGCGCCAGATCCGGACTTACATGAGGAAAAGCACACGGTCAGAGGGGAAAAAAATAGCTAGCGTTTCACCTCCGATTAAATGCCCTTAATGCTCACAAACTCTGCTAGGGCCACTTCACCAACAAAAAAAGGTTATTTATCAGTCACCATTAATCTTAAGTGCTGCCCTGTTTTATCACATTTAAAACTCCTTAGACTAAAATACATAAACTTACTTTTGCTTCATTAACACTTTGTATCAGCTCTAAACCATCAACAGCATTTCTGTCACTTGCTGTAACATGGTTTTCAAATACCTGCATCCATATACTCCTGCTGTTCTTATCCCTAAAAGCCTTAATGGTGTGTGAGCTTGTTTATCTAATTTGGTCTATACCGCTCTGCTATTTATAGTGGGACTGATATGTAAAATAAGATCAGAGCTGATCCCCTCAAATGTGGCTTTGAAATCTGCAGTCTACAAGCTCAAAATGCCCTTGTGCGCATTGATCCTATTATTTTAGTTGACCCTTAAAAGTTCATCTGGCCACTACAAATGAACATTAAAGAGTGTCCAGCAATTCACCTTTCAATTCAAGTTTAATTTTATGCAAATGAGCAGCAATGTTACTGTGAGCAATCACACTTGTTTATCTGCCTACGTACAGCGATATAATAAAATTATCTATGGAAAACCATCTCAAGAGACAGTGTTATTGTTATCGAAAATCAAAAATATATAAAAAAAAAAATCTGTTAATAAAAATAAAGCTGCAATAAAATAAACTATAATATTGATGAAAAACAAACCAAGCAAAAATGTTCAAATACTTGGAGTTTAAAAGTTGAAGTTTACTAACTTTACTGAACAAAGTTTACTAAATTACTAACAGAAATAAAACATTTAAACTACTTTAATGACAAAAACTAATGCAAATGTCAGAAGCATTAAAATGAAACAAATAAAACGAAAACTGAAAATATAACAATAAAAGCTAATTCAACATATTAAAAACACTGTAAAAATGTATAAATAATACTAAAATAACACTGGGCAGAAAAAACATAAAAAGCAGAGTCATAGGTGCCATAGAATGCATTGATACAAAATTTTAAATTGTTCTCTGATATCTACATAGAAGGTGCGTGGCTTAGGTAAGGGCAAAAAATCTCCAGAAATAGTTTTACATGTCCATTTACAACACTAGGATTTGTCCCTAGAATGAAATGGTCTGTTTTTACCTTATTTGGAAGGGTCATGAATAATAATGTTGAGCTCTGCTCTGATTGGCTGTTTCACAGTGCGGCGCAATGTTGAGCTCTGCTCTTATTGGCTGTTTCACAGTGCGGCTCATTTCAGTAGCTCACACAGCATAAAGGAAATACAGGGAAAATATATATTTCAATACTTTCTCTCGCAGTTATATCGTTGGGTAATTATATAAAATGCGGGCATCAGGGAGCCGCTATTAATATACGGGGCATTGAAACTGCTTTCGAATGCATGATGCTTTTTACTTTCACTTTTGAGATTTGCGATCGCACGTGCTCGGTGTAAACTACAGCGGCAGTACTTACCACATTTTACAAGATCAGATGCTTGTCAGTGGTGCTCAGGATCTGTAAATCATTCGCCATCATCCTCAGTCATCTTTCCTTACTCTGTTTATGTGGTATGTGAAATCTTTATGTACTGTAATGTAACAGGCTACCGCTAGCAAGCAGCTAACTATGTCCCTTTA
The DNA here is from genome assembly GCA_018155175.1 of Sinocyclocheilus anophthalmus. NCBI lineage: Eukaryota > Metazoa > Chordata > Actinopteri > Cypriniformes > Cyprinidae > Sinocyclocheilus > Sinocyclocheilus anophthalmus. Next base: position 156,962 of record JADLZN010010119.1, read on the forward strand.
GTGGCTCGCGTTATTTTATTAGAACGCGCGTTATTTGTTTTCCGTGCCTTTCTGAATACAAACACCAACCCATCCCTACAAATCACATCCCCTGCACAGCCTGGAACATAACATTTATTTCCATGATCTGCCTTTTTCGCTGTTGTCCTCACTTGTTTCTTCACAATACCTGCAGAACTTCTGATGATTCGGCTGTGCAGGTATGCAAATGTCGGGGGCGTAACTATTAGTGATCCCGACTGTAACGTCACAGTGGGTGTTATGTTCTGATTCGCCTATTTTTCAGTGGCCTTTTGCATGCACGAGATTTACATAAGGAGGAGGAAACAATGGTGTTTGAAGCTCACGGTGTGTCATTTCCATGTACAGAACTGTTATTATTCAACTATGCCAAGGTGAATACAGTTTTCCATTCTATGGCACCTTTAAATCATTCACTCAAAAAAAAGAAAAACTCACTCATTCTTATTAATATTGGCAATAAATATTCTAAAAACAATATAAAATAAATATTTTAGTGGTTATGAAATATAGAGTTAATAATTAATATTTTGACCTACCTGAGGTGAGTCAAAGGGATATCGACTACTAAATTTAAAAAGAAGCTGAAATTTCTCCCCCTCATAAAGAGTACCAGAGGCTCCTTCCATATCCACAATCCATCTGTAAAAAGAAAGACATTAATAATGAAACATTTTGATTGACTAAATGATCTTTTAAACTATGCACTCAATAAATCACTGAGAAAAAAATAGAACTACTCAACAGCTAGCCAGCAGAGAGTTTCAGTTCAGCCATAAAAGGCCTGGATAAGAATTAAAAATGAGGAGAGAGACAGAAAGTAGCAAGATAATAAACAATAAAAGACAAGACGACAGCCATTAAATATCCAGAACTAAACAAGGGAAGCAGCACTATGTCAGGGGTCAAACAGATGACAGCTCTTTCCAGCAAGAAAATCCATGACCCAAGTGCTCTGGGATAATCCGGTCAGTTTTTTGTGATTTTGGCTACAGCAAACTGATAGAGAGCAACTTGACAAGCTGAGAGTGAAAATGAACTGTGAACGAAAGAGTGCAGTGATTTTCCTGACTCAACACACACACACTCTATGTGCTCGTGTGTGTCCTTCACTGATTCCAAAGCCTTTTGCACTGAGATTACTAACATACAATGCCAGATATCAGTGGAGGAAACATCTGGCATAGAGGGCGATACAAATTTGGTTAGATTAATGAACTTCCGTTTTTGGGAACAGAAATGCAACCTATTATATACAGTGGGTACGGAAAGTATTCAGACCCCCTTAAATTTTTCACTCTTTGTTATATTGCAGCTATTTGCTAAAATCATTTAAGTTAATTTTTTTTCCTCATTAATGTACACACAGCACCCCATATTGACAGAAAAACACAGAATTGTTGACATTTTTGCAGATTTATTAAAAAAGAAAAACTGAAATATCACATGGTCCTAAGTATTCAAATTTAAGGGGGTCTGAATACTTTCCGTACCCACTGTATATATAATATTATATATATATATCACAAAAATATGCTGATAGTATTTGAATAATTAGATTTTGGTTTTAGTACAATGACATCATAAACATCATTGCTGTGACACTCATATATTTAACTCAGGTGCTGTCCATTTCTTCTGATCATCCTTGAGATGGTTCTACGCCTTCATTTGAGTCCAGCTGTGTCTGATTATACTGATTGGACTTGATTAGAAAATCCACACACCTGTCTATATAAGACCTTACAGCTCACAGTGCATGTCAGAGCAAATGAGAATCATGAGGTCAAAGGAACTGCCTGAAGAGCTCAGAGACAGAATTGTGGCAAGGCACAGATCTGGCCAAGGTTACAAAAAAATTTCTGCTGCACTTAAGGTTCCTAAGAGCACAGTGGCCTCCATAATCCTTAAATGGAAGACGTTTTTGATGACCAGAACCCTTCCTAGAGCTGTCCATCCGGCCAAACTGAGCTATCGGGTTTTGGTGAGAGAGGTAAAGAAGAACCCGAATATCACTGTGGCTGAGCTCTAGAGATGTAGTCGGGAGATGGGAGAAAGTTGTGGAAAGTCAATCATCACTGCAGCCCTCCACCAGTCGGGGCTTTATGGCAGAGTGGCCCGACGGAAGCCTCTCCTCAGTGCAAGACACATGAAAGCCCGCATGGAGTTTGCTAAAAAACACCTGAAGGACTCCAAGATGGTGAGAAATAAGATTCTCTGGTCTGATGAGACCAAGATAGAACTTTTTGGCCTTAATTCTAATCGGTATGTGTGGAGAAAACCAGGCACTGCTCATCCCCTGTCCCATACAGTCCCAACAGTGAAGCATGGTGGTGGCAGCATCATGTTGTGGGGGTGTTTTTCAGCTGCAGGGACAGACGACTGTTTGCAATCGAGGGAAAGATGAATGCGGTCAAGTACAGGGATTTCCTGGACGAAAACCTTCTCCAGAGTGCTGAGGACCTCAGACTGGGCCGAAGGTTCTTTTCCAACAAGACAATGACCCTAAGCATACAGCTAAAATAATGAAGGAGTGGCTTTACAACAACTCTGTGACTGTTCTTGAAGGGCCCAGCGAGCCCTGACTTAAAACCCAATTGAGCATCTCTGGAGAGAGAACTAAAAATGGCTGTCCCCCAACGTTTACCATCCAACCTGACAGAACTGGAGAGGATCTGCAAGGAGGAATGGCAGAGGATCCCCAAATCCAGGTGTGAAAAACTTGTTGCATCTTTCCCAAAAAGACTCATGGCTGTATTAGATCAAAAGGGTGCTTCTACTAAATACTGGGCAAAGGTGTCGGAATACTTAGGACCATGTGATTTTTCAGTTTTTCTTTTTTAATAAATCAAAAATGTCAACAATTCTGTGTTTCCTGTCAATATGGGGTGCTGTGTGACATTGAGAAAAAATTATCTTAAATTATTTTAGCAAATGGCTGCTATATAACAAAGAGTGAAAAATGTAAGTGGGTCTGAATACTTTCCGTACCCACTGTATAAAGGTAATTTATCATGTCGACAAGGTGGCTTAAAACAAAACTGAATTTGCTTGTAGATGAACAATTTAAAATGCTCTACATCAATTAATTCCCCACCTCTACAGTTATTACTATACATAATGTCCGACAGTCATTTTAAATGACAAAAATAAATAATCTACCATTTAAATTTGTTGGTGGTACAAGTTTTTGAAAGAATTCTCTTATGCTCACCAAGCCGTAAGATACAGTAAAACAAAAATATTGTGAAGTATTACATTTTATAATAACTGTTTTTTACTTTAATATATATTCTTGCGACTGAGCAATTTTTCAGCAGTCTTCAGTGTTACATGATCCTTTAATAATTGTGGAAACGATTCTTTGATAAATAAAAAGCTAACAAGAACACTACTATTTTTTTTTTAACATATAACTCTTTTGTATATAATAAATGTATTTACTGCCACTTTTTGATCAACTGAACGCATAACCTGCGTCTCAAAAACTTACAATGAACACACTGAAACGTTGTAATGTCAAATTAGATAAATGCATTAAAAATAAATTATCACTAGCGGAAGTCTCTTCTACTCATCAAGGCTGAATTTCTTTGATCAAAAATACAGTTTAAAAAAACAGTAATATTGTGGAATTATTATTGTAATTCAAAAGAACTGTGTTCTATTTGAATATATTTTGAAATGCAATTTATTCCGGTTTTAACAAAGCTAAAACAGCATCACATGATCCTTCAGAAATCATTCTAATATGCTGATTTGGTGCTCATAAGAAATATTTCTTATTATTATCAATGTTGAAGACAGCTGTGCTGCTTAATATTTTTGTGGAAACCATGATATTATTACCATTCATTCAAACGTTCGGAGTAAGACTGGAATAATAATGGCTGCAGAAAATTCAGCTGTCAAAACAGAAATAAATTAAAAAATTAAATTAAAATAAAAAGCAGTTCTTTTAAACTGAAATAATATTTTCACAATATTACTGATTTATTGTATATTTAATTAAAGAAAAATAAAGAAAGCAGGTGTTCACCATGGTGAACATGAGACTTAAAAAAAAAATACAAAAATATTCCAAACTTATGACCTGCAGTGTATTACTTCATGTGAGAGAAGACACCAAGAGGTTTTCTAGAGTAAGAGTTTATATTTAGGTTAAACCTCAACCGCTGCCCTCCCATCTAGCATATTTGACAAATCTGCATCAGAGAACCTCCTGCAAAAAAACTTGATGGACAGCAATGAACACAAAGCCCAATTAGTTCAGGACAAACACGTCTGTCAAGTTGCTAAAATCGTAACACATGCCTGACATCTCTTTGACAAAATATGTACCAAGACAAGGCTACAAAGCTATACCATATAAAACTGAAAAACTAACCCACATCGTTAAATTATGTTCCCACAATACTGACCAGAGTTACATAAAAGAAATGCTATGTTTATAACCCTTGGCTGTCAAAGTTTAGCTCTATAAAACTGAGTAATTATGTCAGTGATTTATTCTCATTACTGCCACACAGAAAGATATAAACACATGTGAAGACAGCTTCCAATTTCTGACGCAACTACACACTTCAGTTCAGCAATCCTTTCTGGAACAATATGATGCACCTTTTCTGTGACAGTTTTCCCCATAAAAGACTGCTAGATATTTCCAGACTACATGCACGGGCCAAAAAGAGGTCAGTAAGGTTCGTTACGGCAATACTACCCTCTCAAGCTGACAGCTTTCATTTTTGATTAGTCTCTGAGCAGACATAACTATACATCGGGCAGAGCAGCCTTACAAATGACACCAAATGGGAAAGGTTTGCTTTAAAATTGATAACATTTAAAAACACAATGGGCAAGAGTTATCCAGGCCTGACATGACAATAATGAAGTATAAATAACACATACCAATAAGTAAAAAAAAATTAAATAAATATGAGTCATTGCACTTTTAAATGTTTCCCCGTGACAGTCCCTGATACAGGATGGCCTGAGAAAGCTAGCCTGTTAATAAGTACACCGTGATCACACACACGGGTATAAGATTAAACGAAGAGTCGGGAAATGACGGTCTTACTGTGTGATGGTGTTCTGTACGCTCTTCTCATTTAGGGCATTCCTGGGGGCGGTCATTCTGCACTAGCAGTTCCTCTTACCCTTTTCTGTGAAAAATAAAAAAACTGTTTTAAAAAAAAAAAAAAAAAAAAAAAAAAAAAAAAAAAAAACACTCTCTGTAAGATTTTATATTTATTGTGTGTGTGTATATAATATATATATATATATATATATATATAATATTAACACAGATGATAGATAATAGATAGATAGATAATAATAGATAGATAGATAAATGTAATTTAAACTGTTCTAATATTTGGAAAAGAAGAAAAAGATACAATGTTAATTATTTTCCATATATAAATTCCATAATATAATAAATTCAATATAAAATAATAAATACACACACACACACACACACACAGAGCTTCATCTTAATATAGTAATATGCAGATGATAAAAGGATATGGGGGTACTTAGCATTAAAAAAAATGAAAACCCCTTAATATAAAGAATATAACAGGATTATATAAGTCTTCAAATTTTACATTATTCACATTAAGTCGTATGAGATACATCCGAGCATTGAAATTTAGTACAGTATATTTACATTCATTTGAATATTTATACCACTAAGAGCTGTGGCAACAAATATTGCCTATATTTTGTCATTGCTAATATTCTTATTCAACACAAAACAGTGACTCATATATCAATGAAGTTAAATGAATCTATAACTTCAAATGTCCTATCAAATGTCCAAATAACCTTGCAAAGCTGGATAAAAATGAGTAAACATACTGATAGCATGATTTCAAGCCACTCAGATAGCGAACTCATTCTAGTAATAAGACGCCGATTCTACTCATTGCGTTGCTTGTATGAGTTTATATGAGTCCTGCTCACCGATGATCATTCTCACCCTGACAGCTCAGGAGCAGCGAGGAGGACAAGTTATGATTTCAGAAATAACACAACAATATTCGATCCCCATGTACACTCTCAGAGACGACACCCTCGACACCTGATCAATGAGTGATTGACAGATTAAACCGAGCTAGATGTCAGCTGTGATCTCACCTGCATCGACGCCATGATGGATCCCCCTGCATCAGAGGGCGACTGACGTCAGCATCACGTGACACACGAGCGTTCTGATCGCGTTCTCTGAAAGCCCCAAAACCCCAGAACACGCTAGCCTACCTTGAGGCCACTTTTTCCCTAATTAATTAATACTAGTAAACTGCAATTAATCAAAGTTATAGTAATTAATAAATATCTGTTGTTTTTAATAAATATAAGTATTATTTATTTTGTTGGAACGACGTTCAAGATTTTTTTCGGGTGAAGTGTATTTATGTAAAGTATTTATTTATTACAATTAATATTATTTTTAAATAAATATAAATTTCTATCAATTCTTATTCCTTACAGAAAACCACATTTGAATGCCTTTCAAATACGATTTTTTTTTTGTTTAGTTAAGTAGCGTTTAAAATGATTAGTATTATTATTACTACTACGACTTACTAATTAGTATTAATCATTATATAACTACACATATAATTCTTTATATCTATATATTCATATATATATATATATAAATATGTCTATTAATTCATTATTCTTTCAGAGAAGAAAGGCACACTTTTGGAACGTTGTTATTATTTTGGGTTTTAATTACAATTACTATTAATACTATTTATACTTATATTATTCTTTTTTTAATAAATATCTATTTTATTGTTCTATTACAGATGAAAGCAAGTCACAATGTTTCATCACAACTTTCAAGCTACAGATTTTTATTATTTTTGGTGAACAAGCTTCCTTCTTAATTATTAACTATTTAATAATAGTTAATAATAATCAATAGATGTCTATACTTTTTAAATAAATATCTCTTATTAAAAATATTGTTGCGTCAGGAATCCTTTTAAATTATGAATTAATAATGATGTATTATCATTATTAATAGTTACAATAATGTTATCTATTCTTTTAAATTAATTCCGTCACAGAAGAAAGTAAGTGGGACAGCTTTCAACATGCAGATTTTTTTGGGTGACATATCTTTTTAGCACTATCCCTTTTATGGTACAATCATACCATACTTTACTGGTAATTTAGCACACACTACCAGAAGATTTCATTTCTGTTTTTCACTGTTTTGAAAATACATAGAGCTTTCCTTCATTTTGTGTTCACTTGTGTCTTGCAAGAAATGTAAACCATTTAGTTTATTCTTCGTGCTGTATTAATTATTAAACCAGTCAAAAACAAAGACATAGAGGTATGACAATGATATATTTGGTTCATCCATTTTTATTCCTAATGCGAATGGCACTAGGACAATTGCAAAAGACTTTCAAATACAAAATGATTGTAAGACATTTAAAACACTGCACACACAACAAATCATCTAGCCATTTGAAATTACAACATACCAAAAAAAAAAAAAAACCTCAATGGCCCAAAAATTACAAGACATTCATAAATACACACTCATAAATCATAAGAACATATATGATGGCAAACAAATGGAAAGTAAGTCGGTCATAGTATAACACATGCTCCATTCTTATCTAACAGTCTAGAAAGTTCGCAGCCATAAGCAATTCCAGGGCAATCTCAGGAGCAATGGGGAATTCTGGGATTTCTGTCGAGCTGTTGGTGTAGCGCACTTTATAGGTAAAATACATGCAAACTTTGGAGAGAACATGAGACGGGATCTCCCGGAAGTTCACCTCGTTGGTTTCATTTTCCGCAAACTGACCTAGAAGAAAACATGCAAATGTTAGTTAGAGCTTCCTCCTACTGTTCAGATATTGCTCAAATGGGTAACACTTTACTTGAAGGGGTGTGCATAAGACTGACATGGCACCTTCATAATATGAAGGAGGTTTCATGCATGTTTATGACAACTGTCATTAAGTGTCATTCGCTCAGTTATGTCATTTCTAATGCAAATATGACATTATTTGACCTAACCCTAACCCTACCCTTACCCCTAACCATAGCCCATAACAAAGACATCTCAAACAATGTCATCTTTGCATTAAAAATGACATAACTGAGCGAATGACACTTAATGACACTTGTCATAAACATGCATAAAAAACCTTCATATTCATGACATGCATCACGTCATGATTATGTAGGTGTCATGTCATGATTATGAAGGTGTCATGTCAGTCTTATGCACACCCCTTCAAGTACAGTGTAACCCTCAAATGTTTTTGAAAACACATGAGTGATGGAAGAATTCCACATTAAATAAATGCCGTTTCATAACGGCTAGACTTTGACCATGTTTCATACTCACCAGGTCCACTCAGCATAGCCTTGATGGTGCCAGAGGTTAAAGCATGCTCTCTCTTCACAATAAACTCATGGCCATCTGAAGAGATCAGTTTTACATTCATGGCATCTGGGCCTTCACAACCCCCATAAGTCCGCTCTTCAACATCTGCCGGAAAATATAATTAGGACACTTAAGGGAAAAGGCAGTATGCAATGGAAGCTAAACAGACACGTGCCTACGAGCAGATTTATCAGGAATAAGGATGAATAACGATTTTACGAGGTTCATTAAAGGCATAAAGCACGCAAGCTCGTCGAGACGTTACAATTTCCTATTTGCAAATAAATAAAAGTCCAATACAAACCCATTGTTTCACAGGCGCTGTATTACTCCTGCAAACAACACAACAAAACATCAGGCTGATGATAGTGTATTGCATAGGGAAAACATATGAATTATTGTAAGTCAGCATATGAGAAGCAGAGACAAATAGGAAGAAATCTTAGAAATGAAACAAAACTGTGAGATTATAATAATGACAGACTGACTCGAGTCCAGAGGCTGACAGGTAAACAGTTAACAAACAAAAAAAGATATCAGAAAGGCTCGTTTTTGTGTTTATTATCTTTTGCTGTCCTTGGTATTTTTATATTTGGTCTCTTATTTTTCTTAAACCGTCTTATAAAAGCAGATTGTTACCATCACAACAGTAAATGACAGATTTTCCACACAATTCTGAAAGCGATAAATCACATTATTTTATACTTTCTTATCTAAGTAGAGCTATAAATCTCATAAATCAAATCTATACTGTGGCTAATAAATGTACAACGGTCACACTCACCACGAATTAAAATAGCAAAACAAGTTTCTTGAAAACACAGACGCTGGATACAACTGAGTACTTCCGGTTCAAAAATGCGGCTTATAATGAAAAGTCCCCGCTCTAAAATTCAACCAACACTAACATCTAAATGAATTGTTTAATTTTTTACATTACACATCAAGAATACACTCAAAAAGGTCCACACACATGCTGCTTAGTGATTTAATTATTTAGTTACTATGTATGTATGTATGTACCTTGAGGAGCTCGGTAACGGAAAACTAACTCAAAAATCAAAAACACAAAGTATTAAATATTCCTAAACTTTTATACACAAACAACACTATCCAAATAAAAACAGATATTTTTACATTATAGATTGTTGTTGATTATATGTACATCTAGTATAACAAAACTGTCCAGCAGATGGTGCAAATTGTACTTGTACGAGAATGAGAAACTAACATCAATGATTTCTATAAATAATATTATCTATATAAATAATCAATTTAGATACGGGTTCTCCTATCGCACTAACATTACTATTGCCTTACTTGGTTACAGAATTCCGAGCACTCTTTCAAACTCTTACATCTTTATTTGACTACACTGCACAATGAAGCTCTTATTTCCAACATCTTTACACTTTGTTGGTTATAATGAAATACAATTAAGTGAGAATAGGTGAAGTAGTATGAATAGTTGCACGCAACAAAAAAAAAAACTAGGGATAATGATACACTAGGGATAATAATAGGTAGAGTTATGTAGATTCTCAGATTTGCACTGCCACCTTGAATTTAAGTTTTTCCAGCATGGACTGCAGACCATATGAGAATGTCTATTTCCCTCTGTTTCTGGTTGTCATCAATATTAGGGCCAAAAGACTAGATGCCAAACCAGGTTACTGTCATCTTATTTAGGTATTTATTTATTTACTTGCTTATCATTTTATTTAGGCAATGTATTTATTTATGTACCTACATGTTTCTTTGTTTTTTGCACTGTGGATAGGGTTACACAGGGCTGTGCACTCAATGGTTATCTATTTTTCTTGCCCCATCATCCATAGGACAAAAAGACAGATGCCACACCATGGCCTGTTCAAAGCAGTTGTGAAAAAACTTTTTGCAGTATTTGTTCTTCCCCACGACTGCTCAGAGGGTTCAGATGGTGCAACAGAGCTGCTCTCCTTTTCTTTAGGTTTGCCATTCATTTTGCAGATCTCTCTGGGCTGCAGAACCTCCCCAAAGTTTGAAACGGCATTATACACTGAACAAAATTATAAACGCAACACTTTTGTTTTTGCCCCCATTTATCATGAGCTGAACTCAAAGATCTAAGAATTTTTCTATGTACACAAAAGACCTATTTATCTCAAATATTGTTCACAAATCTGTCTAAATCTGTGTTAGTGAGCAGTTCTCCTTTGCCGAGATAATCCATCCACCTCACAGGTGTGGCATATCAAGATAATGATTTGACAGCATGATTATTGCACAGGTGTGTTTTAGGCTGGCCACAATAAAGGCCACTCTAAAATGTGCAGTTTTATAACACAGCACGATGCCACAGATGTCGCAAGTTTTGAGGGAGCATGCAATTGGCATGCTGACTGCAGGAATGTCCACCAGAGCTGTTGCCCGTGAATTGAATGTTAATTTCTCTACCATAAGCCATCTCCAAAAGAGTTTCAGAGAATTTGGCAGTACATCCAAACAGCCTCACAACCGCAGACCACGTGTAACCACACCAGCCCAGGACCTCCACATCCAGCATCTTCACCTCCAAGATCGTCTGAGACCAGCCACCCGGACAGCTGCTGCAACAATCGGTTTGCATAACCAAAGAATTTCTGCACAAACTGTCAGAAACTGTCTCAGAGAAGCTCATCTGCATGCTTGTCGTCCTCATCTGGGTCTCGACCTGACAGCAGTTCGTTGTCGTAACCGACTTGAGTGAGCAAATGCTCACATTCGATGGCGTCTGGCACTTTGGAAAGGTATTCTCTTCACGTATGAATCCCGGTTTTCACTGTACAGGACAAATGGCAGACAGCGTGTATGGTGTCGTGTAGGTGAGCGGTTTGCTGATGTCAGCGTTGTGGATCTAGTGGCCCATGGTGGCGGTGGGGTTTATGGTATGGGCAGGCGTATGTTATGGACAAGGAACATAGTTGCATTTTATTGATGGCATTTTGAATTTTGAGATACCATGACGAGATCCTGAGGCCTTTTGTTGTGCCATTCATCCACGACCATCATTTTGCAGCATGATAATGCACGGCCCTATTTTGCAAGGATCTGTACACAATTCCTTGAAGCTGAAAACAGCCCTTGTTGCATGGCCACATACTCACCGACATGTCACCCTTGAGCAGGTGTTGGGAGTCTCTGGATCGGCGTATACGACAGCGTGTTCCAGTTCCTGACAAAAATATCCAGCAACTTCGCACAGCCATTGAAGAGGAGTGGACCACCGTCCAGGCCACAATCCAACCTGATCAACCTATCTAATGAGATTGTGTTGCACTGGGGCGGAGGCAAATGGTGTGTCACAAACAGATACTGAATGGTTTTCGGACTCCCCATACAGTAAAACGCACTTTTCAGAGTGGCCTCTTCTTGTGGCCAGCCTAAGGCACACGTGTGTAATAATCATGCTGTCTAATCAGCATCGTGATATGCCACACCTGTGATGTGGATGATTTATCTCGGCAACGGAGAAGTGCTCACTAACACAGATTTAGACATATTTGTGAACAGTATTTGAGAGAAATAGGCATTTTGTGTTCATAGAAAAGTCTTAGATCTTTGAGTTCAGCTCATGAAAAATGGGGGCAAAAACAAAAGTGTTGCGTTTATAATTTTGTTCAGTGTATATAGCAAACCTGTCATTGGGCTTTGCTAGGACCTTAATAAATTTATGTGTTGGACCCATGTGATGCGCATTGGTTTGCCCATGAGTTCCAAAATATTCAGAGCCTCTAGGGCATTTTCTGCATGCTGCCGTGTTCAAAAATCACAAAACCATACCCACGAGACCGGTTGGTTATTGTGTTTCTGCACACTCGCACAGAACAGATTGGTCCAAATGGGTGGAATTCTTTATGCAACAATTGTTCGGTCACATCTGGGTGCAAATCACTGACAAGCAATGCCCCCTGGGTATTTGGTTCATCGTTATCCTCCCCTGAAGACCAATTGCCATTTCAGTTGCCATTTGGATTGTACAAAACACAACTGCTGTGTAGAACTCACAAGTCACAACTGTATCTGAGAAGGGACTTAAGTCTCAGCCAGATGAACTGACTCAGCTTTGTTCCTTTTACAGGCTCCGAACAGGCTAAACTTCCAATGATGTCACAACAGTGACGGCATAAGTGATCATCCAGAGTTTCATTTCTCAACAGCAAAATTCAATTAGTGTTAGTCTTGATGTCCACGAAAAAAAACAGAGAAAGATCCGTCCTCATCCGTTCAGGGTCGTAGCTCGGTTTTTTTTTAGCGTCTGTAATTACACTCTTAACAAGCCTGGGTTAGAATACCACCTCAGTGCTGTGTATAAAATAGGGACAAACCCAGCAATTGGGTTATTTTGACCCCCGTTGGTACACCAGAAGGTTGGGGTAAAACACTTTCACCAACCGCTGGGTCCAAAACGCGCCCTTGGCTGGGTTTGTCCCCCCGATTTTACCCGCCTGGTTGTAATTCCCAGCATTTTTTAGAGTGTATTGACACATTTTACCACTGGGTGAGTTATGACCTCTTGCTTGTTTTCTCTGAATAATTTACCATTTTTCTTTTTTATTTCTTTTGGAATTTGTTTATGTTTGCTTATATAAACATATATTAGATAAATTACAGCGGACAATTTGTAATGTTTTACATTTAGGAAAACTAAACATACAGTAACTACACATAACTACTGTCATGTAGCTTTTAGTGTAGTGTGTCTAATTTCTCTAAACGAGAACTTTGCTAGCTCATTCTTTAAGTCACTTCCAATGCCGAATAAAAGTTTATCGTTAAAAAAAATATATTCGGATATTTTGGGAGCTCATGACAATGAAAAAAATCTGTAGTTTCTGCTTATTAGGAGTGTACTGTTAAAGGTTTGTGGCTGGAAAAGAAATATTTTCAATATTAGTGTTTGCTCTGGGAGAGCGTCAGTGTGTCACGTGACCTGAGGAAGGCGAGTCTCGAGACCGTAAACAACATGGCGCGTCACGAACCTAGAGAGTCTTAAAACCTACTCAGTGAAACAGAAGCGTTTAGCATACTGAACTCACACGTTTACAAGCTTCAATTTTGATAACACTGTTTGGTAGTTATTTACCGAGGTCTGCAGGAAGAAACCAACGGAGCAGAAGAGCTGTCAAAGCGCTGTTGCCATTTATCTGGTGGGTCTCTTTTGTAGGTCGCTTACTGTGTGCTAGCTTGAGCGCTAAATTATAAACAAAGGGCTGTTTTGGATGTATATTTAACGTAACAAGTAGGCTTTTATGTATTTTTGCTTTTTTAAACTCTTAGTTTGTAAATATGAAACCATTATATGAAGTGTTCGTCCCATGGCATTTGCACTTTTCAGTTCTAGCCTGTCATTTTAGCATGCACGCCTGTCAGTCACAACACAGCCTTTTGTCAGCTGCATGTCAACATTCATTTCAATCATCTGTTTAATGTCATCATTTTTCAAGACAAGTAAATATTGGGATGTTAATAACACTGACATCTTACACAATTAATGCACTACATCAGTGTTCATTTTGTCGTAATACACATTTATGCATTGTGTCATGTCCATCACAAATTTATAGTCAGAGAAGTATATTTCTTATTAATTGTGTGTATGTCCTGCTATTTACAGTATTACTAAAAATGGTGTCAAATGTCTTTAAGATAATCCTAGAATTGTTTGTCTTGCTTTTTAAAATAATAATATTGCTAACAATAATTTTCTCAAACATGTTAAAATGCATTAAAAACCATAATCAAGTTTTTAGTGAAATTGTTTAAATCTTTTTTTTTCAATGATGTAACTTACATATTACCATTCAAACATTTGGAGTCAGTAAGAATTAAAAAAAAAATCTTCTTTTTATTCAGCAATGCATTAAATTGATCAAACGGTGACAATAAAGACGTTTATAATGTTACAAATGATTTCTATTTCAAATAAATCCTGCTCTTTTAAACTTTCTAGTCACCAAAGAATCCTGAATTTTTTTTTTCAGTTTCCACAAAATAGTAGGCAGCAAAACTGTTTTCAATATTGATGATAATAATAATAAGAAATGTCAAAACAAAATCAGCATATTTCTGAAAGATCATGTGACACTGAAAACTGGAGTAATGGCTGCTGAATATTCAGCTTTGCCAGCACAGGTATTTCGCTTATTATTTGGGTGTATGTCATAGTTTCGACATAATTACTAAAAGATGGTGTTCAATGTCTTTAAATAAATTTGTGCAAGTTATAATATTTCTTGCATTTTTTATAATGACATGAATGTGATTGCTTGCATTGCTTATTTCTGAATAAATTATTTGGCAGACAATCAGTCTATGGGCTCTCAGTCCAGTTCTGGGATGTCCGGTCGGGGCTCTGGCAACAACCCAGACCAGTCCGAACCAGAACCCAACCAGAATTCCAATCAGACGGGTCACACACAGGCCGAGAGGCAGTCAGGATCTGAAGAGAACGTTGACTTGGCACAAGTTCTGGCGTACCTACTGCGGAGGTAGTTATATACATAACCTACGTAACATTTTTTTGGCGATCCCTTTGCCTGGGCTGCATGTTCTGGAACTCTGCCACTTGCTCTTTTGTCGTATGGGTATTGCAAATTGTTCTTCCTTTTTCTCTACTATAGGGGCCAGGTCCGCCTGGTCCATGGAAGTGGAGCGACGGGCCTACAGCTCGTGCAGTCATATTCAGATTCAGATGAGGACAGCGATGGGGCCTGGGATGGGCGGCTAGGACATCGATATGACCCTCCAGGTGGGAATTATGGACCGTATGGCATAATTTTCATTCTATAAAAGTGAGCAATGGTGCCATAAATACCATTGAATTAAACACTTCTGTGGTCATTTACTATGCCTTATTTATTCTCGCTCAGTGGATGCCCAACCAGACACACAGGAAGTTGACCGCAGTGAGATCCACACACAGATCCTGCTTGCCACTGCATCCTCAGACTTAAAGGGCAGACACAGTTTCACACAAATGCTGGCAGAGGTAAGGCGGATCTATGGATATATATCTTAATGTACAGTACAGGGTATTTATAGTAACAACACAATGTGTCTGAATGAGCAGTTCATCCAGCTGTTTTACTAGTTTGTAGCTCTTCAGATTTGTAATTAAGAAATCAGGAACTCTTTATACAGCCAAATAGAGTGGAGTTCAGAAATGTGCAGCTTTCTATAATCTAACTGTGTATTTCTTTCTGAAGCGGGAACAGGGACGGTGTCGTGGGTCAAGTTTCTCTCATGGAGAGTGCAGCCGAATCCGTTCACAGTAAGTGCAACATTAATGCTGTGCTACAACAACAAATGCTAGATACTCACAGATACAGAGGCACATATGGCAGTACAATTTAAAATAGTGATTTTTTTTTTCTAAAACTGATCATTCTTTGCATACGTATATAATAATTAATACACATTTCCTCATAGTTTTCTGCCTAATCATGTGGTATACAAGGACACTTACCAGCAGAAAGTCTTTTGTGGAGTCTACAGTGATGAGGGAAACATGTTCCTGTCTGCATGCCAAGGTGAAACTGTAATTCAAGACTTTGTCATTAGTATTGCTTTTCTATTTTTAGTAGTTTCCAAATGTCAGTCATGTTCTCAGACATGTTCAGATGCATAACAAAAGTTCTACAAAAGTCCTGTAGTGTAATTGTTTCAATCTTTTTTTGGCTTTAATTTAAGTACATATAAACTACCGTTCAAAAGTTTGGGGTCAGCAAGGTTTATTTATTTATTTTAATTTTTTTAAGAAATGCAAGAATGCATTAGACTGATGAAGTGACACTAAAAGCATTTATAATGTTACAAAAATTTCGATTTCAGATAAATGCTGTTCTTTTGAACATTGTATTCAACAGATAATCCTGAAAAAATGCTCATGGTTTTTACAAAACTGAACAAAAACAACAAAGCTGTTTTCATTAATAATAAGAAGAAATGTTGAACACCAAATCAGCATATTAGAATGATTTCAAGGATCATGTGACACTAAAGACTGGAGCAATGGCTGCTATACAATCAGCTTTGCCATCACAAAAATAAATAGCATTTAAAAAATATTAAAATAGAAAACGGTCATTATATGGTCAAATATGACTATTTTTTACTGTATTTTGATCAAATAAAAACAGCCTACGTGAGCATAAAAACAAACACACAAAAATCTTTGAACCAAACATTTGAATTGTGTAGCGCAAACAGTATCTTATACTCTTCTTCTGTCTGTTTTTATAGATCAGAATATCAGGTTATATGACACCAGTAGGGGCCGTTTTACTCTAAAGAAGACAGTGAAGGCCAGAGACGTTGGCTGGAGCATTCTGGATGTGTGTTTCACCCCTGATGCACGTTGTGTGCTGTACTCCAGTTGGTCTGACTACAGTAAGACAGGGCAAAGTCACTTAAACTGCTTTTTTGGCACCACTGTCGTTTATTCCAGTAATGCATATCTGTCTGTGCTCCCTCTCTTTAGTCCATGTGTGCAGTGTAGATGGGGACAATGAAACACACACCGCTCTGGACCTCAAGTTAGTGTTTCCTCATAGTACATTTTAGCATTAAAACTCAGGTAATCACCTGTACGCTTCCTCTTCATGTGGATGACAGACATTAGAACAGATTTCCATAACCATTCATCACTACAGCCATCACGTGACCGTGCGCTAACCAAAACTCAACACGCTGGCAAAGTGAAATGTGAAGGAAGTTTGTTTTCAAAGTAATGACCAATTGGGGTTGTTTTTGTTTATTTTAGGGACAATTCTCTGTTATTTATGAGTTCAGTTCTTTTTTTCCCCTTTCGACACTCATTACTGTAGCAAAGACATCATTTATAAATAACAGATATTTGATTATGCTCATAATATGTAAGAACAATAACCCTCCTATATTGAAATTATAGTATATATATTGTAATTAAAGTGCCATAACACCAGATATGCTAATAATGCCAATAGCTGACTTTGCCAGTGTGTCTTTCTGCCTCTCGCATCACATTCACATGACCATGTTGACATCTTCTCTGCATTGCATAACATTTAGTGACCATCCTGTGATAATAAACTGTAATATTATGCTTTTAGAGGTTTGGTCTTGCTCTGTTCATCCCCAAGGGCTGTGTGAATGGAAATTGGTTTATGTGTTTAAATATTTATATTTTATTTATGTTTCATTATAGCTCTGAGGTATATTTAATGTAACAACCATGTTAGAAATGACTGTAGTTGTTAGTGTCATGTTGCTGATCGATGACGATTCTTCATCTTCTTTCAGTCCTGATGAAAGGAGGTTCTGTGTTTTCTCTCTAGCAGCATCCACAGATGGAAAAGAAATTTTAGGCGGGTTAGTAATATACTATGGTCTAAGAATACTAACCCCAGAAAACAATCGTGCTAACTCGATATTAGTTTTTATATCTGGATACTTTTTTCAAACATGTTGAAACATGTTTTGCTTTTCTGATTTCCACTATTGGAGTGTTATTTTATTTTAATTAATTAATGTATTTATTTGCAGAATAACCACCTACCATACATAGAAAACTAAAGTGTTCCTTGATTCTTAATGAGATGCTTTTTGTCTCTGTCAAATTGTGCAAACGATGGCTGCCTGTATGTGTTTGATCGTGACACAAAAACAATGAGAAACACTAAAGGTATGATTCACACGTTAGTAACGTAATAGAATGGCTTACTTTTGCACTCTTAATCCAGGGGGAAAAACTCTTAGAAAAAAATATTTATTTAGAGGCTAGTGGATAAGAAAAAGTCACAAATACCACATCATCAGTAACCCAAAAACGTTTTGTTAATTTTCATCTGCTGCACTAAATACTAAATACAATAAATATCTTTTTTTTTTTTTTTAGAAAATGTTGAATTAATGGTGTAAGCTTTTTATTGGATTAATATCAGTTAACTCTACTGTCAATCTGTCATACTTCTCAGCCATCCTGTGACTTTAAGCCTTGCGTAATCTTTATAACTCCCCATCTCAGTGCATCAAAGGTCTATCGTTCTGAATTTAAAGTCGTCATTGATATGCAAGCTAGATTTAATGAGAACAATATCCAGACATTACCCTCTGTAGCATGACTCAAGTGTTTTTCGTTCTTTATCTCGCCATCTTTCAGATCGACGCTCATGAGGATGATGTGAATGCCGTAGCGTTTGCGGACAGTTCATCGCAGCTGCTGTTCTCAGGCAGTGATGATGCTCTGTGTAAGGTATGGGACAGACGTACCCTCAGAGAAGACAGACCACAGCCTGTGGGTCATCTGGCCGGACACAGAGATGGAATAACCTTCATACACAGCAAGGTATAATAGCACAATCCATACTGTCATATTTGATGGTATCATTGACAAGACACTGTTTGCAATACAGTTACAACACACTGCACAAACCTTTTACATAATAATATGTGATTATAAGCCAGATGATTGTGAGCATGGTACAATATACACTTCAGTTCAAAGGTTTGGAGTCAGTATAATTTTTAAATTATTTTTGAAAAAGGTTTTATGTTAACCAAGGCTGCATTTATTTTTATCAGAGATACAGTAAAAACTGTAATATTGTGAAATATTATTAATAACGGTTTTCTTTTTTAATATATTTTAAAATGTAGTTTATTCCTGTGATCATTACTCTAGTCTTCAGCATCACATGATCTTTCAGAAATCATTCTGATTTGGTGCTCAAGAAACATTTCTTCTTATCAATGCTGAAAACTGTGAGACTGGAGAATAGACGGTCAATAGAGCATTCATTTGTAATAAAAATATTTAGTAACAATTGAAGAAAAGCTTTACGGTCACAATGGCTAAATAATGTAAAGGTTAATGCATGCTTGCTGAATATAAGTTTTTTTTTTAATTTTTTTTAAATCCTCCTGACCCCAAACTTTAAACAGGAGTGTTTATGTAGGACTCATTTATCAATTTATGTAAAAGAATCAAATCAAACTGACAAATAAATACAATAGCATATTTAAAGCTAATGATGTTTGAAAATGTAGTTCAATGTAAAAATAAATCAATTATTCACTTTTGATATTGTATTAACAAATATACAGTATATAGACATTAAAAAATATTTATTTAATTCATGCTTAAAAGTTAAATGTAACAAAATAATACATTAAACACATTTATTATTGTTATTATTAATATAACATTATTTGCAATGAACATTATTTGAAAAGTAATTATTTACATTTTATTAAAAAAAAAATATGTATAGATTTCTTTATTTTATTTTTAAGTGGTACTCCTAGTCCTCCATAAAAATATACACTCAAGATAGCAGAGTAACCTTTTGTAGCTACTTATATGAAGTATTCATTGAAACTACATGCCAGAAATATGTGGATACTCCCTTCTAATTAATGGGTTTGACTATTCCAGGTGCATAAAAGCAAACCGTGGATGTCCACATACTTTTGGCCATTTATTGTATGTCACAGTAAACAAGATGAAGGTAGTTAAACAGTTTTAAGCAGTAAAATTTGCAGGTTCAAATGCATGCATGTATGTTGTCCTATAGGGCGACGCTCGGTACTTGATCAGCAACTCCAAAGATCAGACCATTAAGTTGTGGGACGTGAGGAAGTTTTCACCTAAAGAGGGGCTCGCAGCCTCACGGCTCGCTGTCACACAACAGAACTGGGACTACCGTTGGCAGCAGGTTCCCCAGAGAGGTGCGTTAGCATGCTTGAGTTACTATAATAAACCTGTTAGACCTGCTGGTTTATGGTCAACCTTAATTTTACAATTGAACACAAAGCGCCTGTTCTGACTTGTTATTTTGTTGGCCTGCAGCACTAAAGAGGCATAGGCTGACTGGTGACACCTCTGTGATGACCTACAGGGGTCACGGGGTTCTGCACACGCTCATTCGCTGCCGCTTTTCCCCTGAATTCAGTACTGGACAGAAGTTCATTTACACAGGCTGTTCAACAGGCAAAATCGTCAGTAAGTAGATAATAATTGCAAGTGTGAAATTGTCTTTGAAAGTGGCTTTTTATTATTATCCAAATCTGCATTATTTCAACTCCTCCCATCTTTTTTTGTAGTCTACGATGTGTTGACGGGAAGCATTGTGTCCAAATTGTCCAATCATGACGCATGTGTGAGGGATGTCAGCTGGCATCCGTATCACAACAACATGGTCAGCAGCTCTGTAAGTAAAACCATTGTTTAATACTAGAATTTATTTTGTTAATGAAAACTGATGAAAAATATCTGTGACAAGACAGACACAAAATCATTAAAAGTTCAAGTAAAGTATCTACAGGAGCATTGACCAAAAAAGGACGGGATACTTATAAAAATATAATTATAATATATTATAAATTATATTTCAGGTCTCTATATATTTTCTTAAACAAAAAAAGAGGAGAAAGATGTATAGGCCTCAGCAGTTTCAAGCTGTGGTACCACCCCCAGATGTCAAGACACCGCACACCCACCAATCAGAGCTTTTCTCTTAGAAGGACACATTTTCTTTCCTCTGTTTACTGATAATCTGAAAACACTGGCAAACATATAAGTTGGAGTTTAGCCATCTGCGCTTGTATATATACATACACACAGACATATATATGACATAATAGAGATATACACCGATGAGCCATTACATTATGGCCACCTATCAAATAACCTGTAGGACCTCCTTTAGCCCACAAAACAGCAGCCACATAGTGAGGCATTGATTCGACAAGGTGCCGATAGGTCTCCTGGGGTATCTGGTACCATAATGTCAATAGCAGGTCCTCCAGTTCCTGTACAATGTGGAGTGGTGCTGATGTAGCGCAAACCCGCTTTTTGGTTGGTTTCATGCAAGTTGAATTTGGAGGCCAAGGCATGGCACATTATTCTGTTGATAATGCCCATCACTGACAAGGAACACAGTTGCCATGAATGGGTGCACTTGGTCCGCAACGATGTTCAGGTACCTGACAACTGTCAGGGATTGTGCTATTGGGATAATGGGGCCTAAAGTGTCCCAAGAAAACATCGCCCACAGCATAACACCGCTGCCAACGGCCTGTGTCCGCCCAACAGTGCATCCAGCGTTTCTGCGCTTGGCCATCAATTTTTGATGCACCTGGAATCTTGATTCGAGACCAGGCCACTTTCTTCCAATAATCAATGGTCCAACTCGATGATCTTGGGCCCATTTCATGCGTTGTTGGCGATGACTTGCAGTTTGCATGGGGACCCGGCTGGGTCGTCGGCTATGCAGGCCTGTATGCAGAAGGCTGCGATGAACCGTGTGCTGTGACACATTGCCCTGCTCACCACTGTTGTATCTGCTGCTGATTTGTCGCACTGTGGCCTTGCGGTTGCTGTGAACAATGCATGACAGTCTCTGCTCCCCTCTGGCATCTATGAGCTGTGGACGACACACGGCTGGACGACAGTTCAACATTTGGCCATCCGTGCACCACTTTTGACACATACTCACTACTGCGCCATGTAAACAACCCACAAGGTGTGCCGTTTCTGAGATCGAAGTTCTGAGGCGCCGTGCCATCACAATTTGTCCTTTATCAAACTCTGACAGTGAAAGCTCTACTGACTGAAAGTAAGTGCTCCGGTGGTATATATACTGCTCTGTGAACTGCACCTGCGGCAACATTCGGTTGCCAGGCGCGCTCATTGCTCTAGGCTGAGAGGCTTTTGAGTTGACTAGTTTTCATAATGTAGCGTATGTTCATTTACATACTCTCTACATTATGAAATCATGATTATAATTTTGAGCAAAATGATTGTGATGATTGGTTTAATCATTATGCAGCATTACTGAAATATAAGTTTCATAAGATTTCATTGACTAAAACTAGACAAAAATTCACAGCCTTTTAGCCAACTAAAACAGTCTAGGTTGACCAATATGATGAAAACTAAAAAGGACATTTGACACAGGACTAAGACCTAGAAATTAAAAAACATAACGTTAACACTACGGGCCCTATTTTAATGATCTAAGCGCATGGTCTACTACAGCACACAGTGCAAGTGCACTTGGGGCGTGTCCGAATCCACTTTTGCTAGTTTAACGACGGGAAAAAAGGGTCGGCGCGCCCGGCACATGGTCTAAAAGAGTTGTCCCTATTCTCTTAATGAGTAATGGGTGTGTTTTGGGCATAACGTGCAATAAACCAATCAGAGTCTCATCTACCATTCCCTTTAAAAGCCAGTTGTGCTCGCGCCCTGGTAGATTCACTATTTACTTGGCGGAATTTGCAAGAGCAAAGACTGAACGCTTCTCCAGAGAGTAACATCTACGGGGCACAATAATAATCTTTTAAATTGTAATCCTTTCATTTTTAATATTTGACATGTTTGTGTGCTGCTGCGTGTCCGTGTGGGTAATAAGCAGAGTGTATGCGCGTTGTTCACCCGCCTTTAGGCGCATATTACTAACGTGCTCTTTAAATGACAAAAAAAATGTCTATTTCATTTGCCTCAAAATAGCAGCGCGTAAACACTGCGCCTTTTCAGACCAGCACGCCCATAGGTGCACAAATGGGCACAAATGCATTTGCTATTTAAACAACGTGCCACAAGACGTGAAAATGATAACTGCGCCGGGCTGAAACTAACAAAAAACGCTTGCGTCGCGCCAAGTGTATGATAGGGCCCAATGACCATGAGACTTCTTTGAACTCATTGATTGTCTTTTTTCCTTCTCTTGTCACGTTCGCTCAGTGGGATGGTGCCATACGTCGGTGGGAACACACGCAGAACCACCCTCTGGACAACGACAGAGAGAGGATGAACGTGGATATGCTGGAGACGAAAACCAAACGCTATTGATGATGTCAGAGGTAGATGGTGCCATCGTAGCAGGAATGGGATGGAGGAGGAATAAAGAGAAACAGAGAAAAAAAATCAGAAAAGAGGACACATTTTGTGAAATCACATTGATGTAGTGTTAGGCAGGGTCTTCAGGTTTTTGTTTGATTTCACATTACCGGCACAAAAAGATGATACAAATATGTTTAAGCTAAAAGGATCATTGACATTTAGTTAATGGACAAGGGGCGTGCTGTGATTTCTCTTTTACGCCTCTCTTTCAGCTCAGAGATTTAAGCGCAGGTTTAAGCCTAAGTGAAAGACTTTGAGTGAATTTCACCAATATAAAGAACGCATGATTTCAGACGGGCACAACACAACTGCTTTGCTTGAAAAATTACTGTATGGTAACTGTTGCTTCACCCACAAAAAGCAATACTTGCATAATGAAATATAAAAAGATGATTTTACACATAATGGACATGTCTCCCAAAGTGCAAAGAATTCCAGGAATAATTCTAAATATTGTAAGATATTTTATTGCTATTAATGTTCAGGATTTGATTTTGTAGTTCAATGTAAAATAATCTTTTCTGTCAAAACTGAATGCGTGTTAAAAATGCGTGTGTGGAGACATAGTTGTGGGTTTATGGGAACGGGAGTGAGATTCTTTATGCGTATATGTGTGAGCATGCGTGCAAATATGTTTCTGTTGACACAAAGGTTTGATTTGTGTATGATTTAAGTGCATTTCAAATTCATTGGAACACTCACAAAATTGTTTTACAAGAATAATTAAACTCATGCGCACAACTTTGTTTGGACTATAAATCGTATCAAATATTTCAGCCAGCTGTAAAGCAGTACATTTTGCATTGTAAGCCAATTTGTATGTGCTACATGCATTCAAAATTATTTTTCAAACTATTTGAGACAAGGTCAGAATTTCGTTACTCCCATTGAAGGTGACAGTGTCTCATATAGTCTGAACAAGAGTGTACTGTATATTTGCTATATTGTAATGATAGTAGGTAAAGCTAAAGAGGAGAACATGGTCTTTTCTAACCTGTGAAGAAAAAAAAATGTGGTCAACATATGCATTACTATTCAAAATTTTGGGCTCAGTAAGATCTTTTTTTTGTTTAAGGAAATTAATATTTCTATTCAGCAATTAAAATTACATTAAAATGACAGTAAAGACATTTATAATGTTTCACGATTTTGTTTCCTTATTAATGTGATAGAAATGTTTCTCCAAATCAGCATATTAGAAGGATCATGTATTCAGCTTTACCATCACATAAATAAATTACATTTCAAATATATTAAAATAGAAAACAGCCGATTTAGTTTATATATATATATAGTATATAGTTCATAATATTACTGTTTTTACTGTATTGTTTAATCAAAGAAATGCAGCCTTGGTGAGCATAAAGACAGTTTTTAAAAAACAATAAAAAAAATTTTTTACTGCCAAACGTTTGAACAGTACTGTAAATAACAATAAATAGTGGGGAAACACCTTGAATGAACACATTTATTACAATAATCATATAGTTCATATAGTTACCAGTTATCTGTTTATATTAGTTTATAGTGAATAGAGTAAAATGAGTCAACCTTACAATAACACAAATGTTTAGAAGAAACACAATACATGCACTAAATTAAATTGGTAATTTTATTTTGTTTTGTTGTGTTGTGTTGTGTTGTGTTGTGTGTGGTGTGTGTGTGTGTGGTGTGGTGTGCGTTTTTTTTTACCTCTTTTTTTTTGCCAAAGCCAAGTTTATTTTAATCCATACTACAGATACACATGCTAAATAGAGTTGAAACCACAAAGGGAATGTTGCTGTACTGCTTTATATTACACACACACAGAGCAAGCTGATAAGATGGGAATGTTTGGAGCTGTTAGGGAGCAAAATGTTGTCAGGACCGTGAGTGTGTGTGAGTGAGAGGGTACATGATGAGAAGTGTGATATAAACCAGCAGGTTGAACTCAACTGTGAAAACAAAAGGGAAGCTAATAACCCTGCTGACAGATGCTAGAACAATCTCATTTCTCTCCTTCCCTCAGTTAGTCGATCTGTTGAACATGCAGTGGAAGTTCTGCCCTCAGCAAACCAAGATGGATCTTTGTGGACTAAAGGAGATGCTTTATAAGATCCATAACTCTGTCAACAAGCTTCTGCACTGGGCTCTAGAGCAGTTTACTGATCTCACAGCTGGACTACTGGCTCATTTCTTATTTAGACAGCATTTTCACTTCCTTCTCTCTGTGCTGGTGATGTTTGGACCTGCTCTGAGTCTCTGGGTCTCCAAGTACAGCATATTTGGCAACAAGAATCACTACCTGTACAGGCAAGATCTTATTCTAGTTAATTCTAGAATTACTAATTACCTCGTCACGGTTTTTGATGTTAAGCTGATCTTCCTATATTCCATATATATTAGATTTAATATGTATTTAATAGAATTAAAGACTAATGATTGTTAGTGGATAGATATTATGGATGTATATATATTATAAATATATTTCCATATAGATATATTAACCCGCTACAATATTATTCTTTAGATCATACATACAAGTGTAAATATTAGTTCACACTTTTGCATAAATACATTCCAATTATTATTAGTTAATACAAAACACTCGTGTTTTTATTATTCATTGGTCATGTTAATTTTATGAATCTTAGTCATATTTTTCGTTTTTGTTTCTAACACATTAAGTAATTCATTTTAACAACTTGAAATAAACTCAATAATAAGCAATAACTATACTTAATACGTATCCATAAATTGGTTACAGTAGTTCAGTGTCAACAAATTTAACTTAATTTTTTTAAATAAAAAGTATATTTCAATTTTATGAAGATAACATTTTTTATGTAGTCATATATTTGTTGCATTGCTGAAAATCATTTATTTTCCAGACCTTCCCTGTTTTAAACATCTCTAAATTTTGAGATTTATGATTTATGCTTTTTTTTGTAAGTCTTAATATCTTTGTATACACACACAAAAATACTGATCAAGTAAATTAATTTTTGGGAGTGTTTTGAAAGATTATTAAACTTCAAAATTCATTTATGTAATGAAGAGAATTACCTTAAGACAATTAAATAACTTTCATTCTCGTTTGTGCGCATTTAAATGTGTATTACTATTATTGATGTATTTTGGGTTATTATAATAAATGTACTTCTACATTATTTACCCTTTTGTATTTTCTTTTGTCTTGTTTGTTTTATGAGACATTCATTGTGGTTGTTGTGATCTCACAGGCTGTTCCTGCAGTCATGCTGGGGCTGGACCTGTGTATTATGCGGCTCTTTCATCTTTCTTCTCTCATACTGCATCAGTACCTCTTTCATTCACTCAGTCCGTCACCTCTCTCGACTTCTTGTGGCCGGGACGCTGTGGACACTGTTCCGCCGTCTTCTGTCCTTTCTAGTGGACGCCTCTGGAAGCTGTTTTGAGCCACTACAAAGCCCCACAGAAGTCCACAGGAACCCCGGGGCGCTCCTGGACTCTGATACAGGCCCTTTATTACTACTGAGAGAGGAAAAGGGCAAAGCAGCCTGTCTCAAGGCCGGGCTACAGTGGCAGGGATGTGAGGTGTCAGATGACATCCTCATTCTGAGTTTATGTTGTTTGATTCTTGCTGAAGAAATAGCAGTTTTTGGGCCCTGCATGGCTCTAGGAAAGACTGTAGGGGCGTCACTGAGGATAATCTTCCTGTTATGTGTGTTATTGTTGGGTCTCTGGATCTTCCTGATCCTCTGCTTGCTAGCGCACTTCCCACTGTTTCCTTCCCAGCTGGTTGGAGGAGCTCTGGGGTATCTGGGATGGAAGGGCCTTTATTATAAGGGCTGGTGTGTTTTAAAACCCGGCTGGTGCTGTCTTGGAAAACCAAAAGCTTTGCTTTCGGATAGCACATGCAATATGGGACATTGATGTTAAGGAAATGAGAAACAGAATATATAAAATGTACAACTTTTGTGTCAGGGGGGGTTCAGAGTCAAAAAATATGCATACCTTTAATTAGATACATGAGTTTGGGGTCAACAGTATTATTTCACGTTTTTGAAAGAAGCCTCTTATGCTCACTACGGGAAAAGGCCCCCCCCTACATTTATTGATCAAAAATAGTGTAAAATAGTAATATTGTGAATATTATTACAATTTAAAATAGCTGTTTCCTATTTTAATATATTTTACAAGGGGGGATGATTTATTCCTGTGATGGCAACGCTGAATTTTCAGCAGTCATTACTCCATTACTACAACTTTTTGTAACATTATGATGTTTTCCTTTCCCCCCGCCTCGGTTGTCAGTGATGTGTGTCCTTGCCAAATAAAAGTATTAATTTCTTAAAACAAAAAAATCTTACTTACCCCAAACGTTTGAATGGTAACGTAATTGAACATTATTAAAGTCAAATAAATAAATAAATGTGCATGAAAAACAGTCTCAGCATATTCTGCTACAAACTTTTGTTAAAAAGGAAGATAAATTACATATTATTTGTTAATTTAATCTATTCATTGTTTTTTCTTCATATTTTTGTGGAAACCATGATACTGTTTTTTCAGGATTCTTTGTTGAATAAAAAGTTAAAAAGAACAGCACCTCTTTTGACTTATAAATGTCTTAACATTTGATCAAGTTTGCAGTCCTGTTGAATAAAACTAATTAATTTCTGATCTAATCGCCTGACAATTTTGAATATTAGTATACATTGGGGAAAAAAAGTATTTAGTCAGCCATTAATTGTGCGAGTTCTCCCACTTAAAAATATGAGAGATGCCTGTAATT
Organism: Sinocyclocheilus anophthalmus; assembly: GCA_018155175.1. Lineage (NCBI taxonomy): Eukaryota > Metazoa > Chordata > Actinopteri > Cypriniformes > Cyprinidae > Sinocyclocheilus > Sinocyclocheilus anophthalmus. The sequence goes on from JADLZN010010119.1 coordinate 185,063, forward strand.
TTCATCATAGGTATACCTCAACTATGAGAGACAAAATGAGAAAAAAAAAATCCAGAAAATCACATTGTAGGATTTTTAAAGAATTAATTAGTAAATTCCTCAGTAAAATAAGTATTTGGTCACCTACAAACAACAAGATTTCTGGCTCTCACAGACCTGAAACAAATTCTTTAAGAGGCTCCTCTGTCCTCCACTCGTTACCAGTATTAATGGCATCTGTTTGAACTCGGTATCAGTATAAAAGACACCTGTCCACAAACAGTCACACTCCAAACTCCACCAATGGCCAAGACCAAAGAGCTGTCAAAAGGACACCAGAAACAATTGTAGACCTGCACCAGGCTGTGAAGACTGAATCTGCAATAGGTTAGCAGCTTGTTGTGAAGAAATCAACTGTGGGATCAATTATTAGAAAATGGAAGACATACGAGATCACTGATAATCTCCCTCGATCTGGGGATCCATGCAAGATCTCACCCCGTGGGGTTAAAATGATCACAAGAAATGTGAGCAAAAATCCCAGTACCACACGGGGGGACCTAGTGAATGATTTGCAGAGAGCTGGGACCAAAGTAACAAGGCTACCATCAGTAACACACTGCGCCGCCAGGACTCAAATCCTGCAGTGCCAGACATGCCCCCCTGCTTAAGCCAGTACATGTCCAAGCCCATCTGAAGTTTGCTAGAGAGCAATTGGATGATCCAGAAGAGGATTGGGAAAATGTCATATGGTCAGATGAAACCAAAATAGACCTTTTTGGTAAAAACTCAACTTGTCGAGAATGCTTAGTTGCATCCAAAGAACACCATACCTACTGTGAAGCATGGGGGGTGGAACATCATGGCTTTGGCTGTTTTTCTGCAAGTACCAGACGGACTGATTCCGTGTAAACAAACTAATGAAGGGCCATGTATCTGAGATTTATGAACCTCCTTCCATCAGCAAGGGCATTGTGGCTGGGTCTTTCAGCATGACAAAGATCCCAAACACACCGCCCGGGCAACGAAGGAGTGGCTTCGTAAGAAGCATTTCAAGATCCTGGAGTGGCCTAGCCAGTCTCCAGATCTCACCCCATAGAAAATCTTTGGAGGGAGTTGAAAATCCTTGTTGCCCAGCGACAGCCCCAAAACATTACTGCTCTAGAGGAGATCTGCATGGAGGAATGGGCCAAAATACCAGCAACAGTGTGTGAAAACCTTGTGAAGACTTACAGAAATGTTTGACCTCTGTCATTGCCAATAAAGGTTATATAACAAAGTATTGAGATGAAATGTTGTTATTGACCAAATACTTATTTTCCACCATAATTTGCAAATAAATTCTTTAAAAATCCTACAATGTGATTTTCTGGATTTTTTTTCTCATTTTGTCTCTCATAGTTGAGGTATACCTATGATGAAAATTACAGTCCTCTCCCATCTTTTAAGTGGGAGAACTTGCACAATTGGTGGCTGACTAAATACTTTTTTCCCCCACTGTATATGAAAAATGAAGTCGTCATTTTCCTGGTTTGTCCGACTGTAATAATTATTAAGGATAATAAAACTAATGTTTTGACATTTTGAATAAAACATGAGTGATACCACATTTAGATCAACTTTTTATTGAGTAAAAGCCGTACTAAAGTAGGTTCTGTTGATGTAACTGAAGCTCGAGTCAATGCACTGTGACTGCGCATCTGAAACTCAATATGACATGTTTTTACTTTTCTGCAAATGTGTGTTTGTGTGTCTTTTCAGTGCAGATCAGCTGCTGTACTCAGTAGATAAGTGCCTTTGAAGATAAGTCTCCTCTGGGCTTCTTAATCTTGTTAAAATTCTTGGTGATGACATCATACAGCACGGCCTAGAGTTGAACCAATGGATGAAATCAGACACATCTCAACCAGCATCCATTCAAATCAGAATTGCAGCACTGAGATGTTTTGTTTAGGGCAAGTTGAGACTGAACTCACATAAGTGTTGCGAATCTCCAGGACTATGATGCGTAACTCACAGTACTGGTGCTGATCCAGTTCATGGACAAGCTGCCTGAAATCTCCCTGTTGCCAAGCAACAAAACAATCAAATGATCAGAAGCTCAAAGGTTTTGTAAGCATTCCGATAAAGTGAACACCAAATAAACTGACCACATGTGGCTGTTTGGAAGCCTTGGCTACAGCATCTCCTCTCTCACTGTAGTACCTGAGGAAACAGAAACATGTCACAACTGCGTGTTCATGTCTAAAAAAATTAAATGATTAAAAAATAATAAAATATCAAATCAAATGATGTAAATAACTATGAACGTGTTCATAATGAAGACATCAGGAGGTTAGTGTTTGACTGTGTTTGTAATGCTTACTTGGAAATCTGTGTCTGGAATCCCTCGATCTTGGTGCGGGTGTTGGTAAACAGTTCAAAAACTTTTTCCTGTTGGAACATTTTTGCTTTTATATAACTTACTACTATTAAATTATATATACAACACCGTTCCAAAATTTGGGGACAGAGAGATTTTTTTAAATAATTTTGAATGAAGTCTCTAATGCTCACCAAGGCTGTATTTGATCAAAATACTAATATTGTGAGATATTTTTACAATTGAACTGTTTTCTATTTCAGTATATTTTCCAATGTAATGTATTCCTGTGATGCAAAGCTCATTACTCCAATTTTCAGTGTCACGTGATCCATCAGAAATCATTCAACAATCTGATTTGGAGCTCAAGAAACATTTCTTATTATTATATATGTGCAAATTGATGTGCGCATTCATAGTTGCAATGAAACGAATAGAGGTTAGAATAAGAAGATATGTCTAAAATAACTGCCTAGGCACTTTTGATCACTGTAGTGTGTCCTTGTTGGAAAAAAAATTACTAATTTAGTAATTTAACATTATAATTAATATTATTAAAGTAAAAACAATGCATGTGCATGGGTGAAAAACACAGTAAAAAAGTAGCATATATATTTGCTACAATTGTCATCCACACAAATTTATAAAACTTGCACACATTGCACATCATTTTGATATAAAGTTATTGAGATAAACTACATATTAATCATTTGTTAAGTGAATCTATTAACTTTTATTTTTTGAAGGTTTTATATTTTTTAAGTATCCCTAGTTGGGACTTTTTTAAACAACATATATGTAATGCATAAATATGTATACATTCTAATTTAAACTTAAAAAGTATTAATTTGACAAAAGTTATTTCATCCTGTCACAAGTAAACATGACACCAGATACATTAACTGACCTGTACAGCAACTCCAAAGTTGTTCCCATCTTCAATTCTGGGAATCTGTAGCTGTATCCACATTGACACCTGCACAGGTGCGCAACACAAATATTATACAATGTACACAAAATGTCGTTGTACCAAAATGCTTTATTAAATCTATTGATGCCAACATACAGTATAAATTAAATTATTATAGAACCAGTTGAGCAATGACTTGTCAAAAATGTCAAACCCATCAAAAATGGCGTTTTTAACTTTTTCGACAAATGTAATTTAACCTCAGGTCTGCATAATTAGCATACGCCAGCACTTCCTCACCATGTTAAGACACTCCTTCAGAGTCTGAATCTCAGGCTTGATCTGTTTGAGGAGTTTCTCTACTGTCTCATTGCAGGCGATGGGACCACAGGGAGGACCTTTCAGATCACAATCAGCATCATTAGTTTACATTTGTGCTCTTCAAATCACCACTTTGTAACCAGTCACCAGTTTGTAAGGACAGAGCTGGATGGAGACACACAATACTTTTTCAAAATCTTCTTTAGGGGTCTGTATCATTTCTATGACATTAACAGTGACTCAGTGCCCCCCTGTGTTCATGCTGTGAATTACACTTTGGGGGGAATTCAGGTCTAGGGAAAAGAGATCAAGACAAGTAACATTTTCAGTTTCAATTTCCAATTCCTTCTAAACATTTACCTTCATCCTCTTCTTCTTTATCTCCACCCTTCTTTCCCTCTTTGGCCTCTTTCTGTGAATAAAATGTCATTTCTGGCCTTAAAGTCTAATCAATTACTTAAAGGGGTCCTATTATGCTTTTTAAATTTTAGTCAGTGTGTAGTGTGTATGTTTGGGCATAAAAAAGATCTAGAAAGTTACACTCCAAAGGGAGATATTTCGTTAAAAAAAAAAAAACCTTTTCAAGAACTACAACGAATGGCTCGTTTGGACTACAGCGTTTGTTTTCCGGGCTTTGTGATATCACAAAGCGGCTCATTAGAATATCATTACAAGTAATTCCCGCCTACAGAAATTCGAATGGTTGGGGGGTGGGGATGGGCGAGGTTGTGGTTAGAACGCTTGGTTGAGTGAGTGCATCAGATGAGACGACGAAGAAGAAGTGCTGCTGCAGAGTTACTGCATCAGAGAAAACCAAGAAGAAGAGCTGCTGTGCTGTAACCTGCAAATCTTCGGCATTCTACCTAGCAAATTATTACGTACAACACACGAGCTGGGCCCAGCGACAGACGACGTAGCTGGGCGCCGCCAGTGTGCTACATTCATAGAAATTAATGTATTTGAATTTTAAAGACGTGCGCGACTGCCTGCTTGCTCGTCCGGTGCGCGATCGCCTGAAACGCTGTTTTTTTTTTCACCTCCGTGCCCAAACGTCTTTGTTTGGGCTTCCGAAGGTGGATGATGTCAGGAAAAATGGTCATTATCTTTTTACACTCGTCCATTATAACCCCCGAATGTGCTATTGGTGTGCTGCGCATTTGACTGAGACAGCTTCCACAACACGGGAGTACAGTGCCGGATTTGCCAAACAGCTTTTGTTGAAAGACGGAGTTGGCCGGTACTGAAACCACCGTCTAAGCTGTTCGCCATCACACGACATGGGACGCTAACCATCCAAACCATTTTGTTTTCGGAAGCGGACCTTCATCAAAGCCGAACAATCGCGCCGGTTGTGCCAGTAGGGGAAAAGGTATTTCTAATGTAATAGAAAAATCGTTTTTTCGAACCACCTAGTATGGGAGCCTGTTCTAGTACACCCCCAAAACAAAATCAAGACTTTGTAAAAGAGCATAATAGGACCCCTTTAAAAACCATCAATACAGAAATTCTATAATAAACAGAAATGAATGTGAACAATTATGCTTGTTAATAATAAATCACGTGTTAAGATTACCTCCTCTTTCTTCTTCCTCTTGAGCTCCTCTTTGGCCGGGCCTGGGATTGGGTAGGTCAGAGGGCCTGATACTGACAGATCTTTCAGACTACAGGAGCTCTAAATAACACAAAAACAGAAGTACAGTATTTCTTAACCGCAGCACAATCTCTACTCAATGAGTGTTAATGAATGCACCTGCTGTTTTCATATGATGAATGACTTCATACCTGTAAGATGTTGTCCATCTCGGCTATCTTCTCAGGGAAGAAGTTTGAGATCAACTGTTCGGCCTGTTTAAAACAAACATTTGACGGTTTAACGAACCTTCACTACAGTCATTGGTACTACTGGAAAATAGTAACATATTATTATTGGTTCTCCTTCAAGCTGCTGTATGAATCGTCCTGTCGTGTTGTTTTATTTTAAAAATTATAATAGTGTATAATGCACAGTCTTATTGTAGTAACTATACTAACTGTGGTATTATTGGCATAAACTGTAATGACTGTGGTACACTTTTAAAAGTAATGAAAGAGCATGACTGAATGAATGTATAATTACCTCCTTGGTGATTTTTTTGGAGAATCCATCCACCTGCAAAATACATAGGAACTGTTTGTCAAACTTGCCACTTAAATACAGGTTGAATACGTTTATATTTATAAGCAGTTTAGACACAAAATGCATAATTTCTGCCCAATAAACAGCCATAAATACGTTTAAATCAGGTTTCGGGCCTATAATAGGCGTCCTAACGTTACCTGTTTCTTAGACGCAGGGCTCATGTCTAAAGAAGTCATCGTTGCAGAATAATAGCTCAACTTTATTAAAGCTGTTTGCAGAAAAACACGCGTTTAATATCTTATCCCACTGGATAGCGTGGGATTTTGGCTGAAAGGAGAAGACGGGATCCAGTTGTTATCGACGAAACGACGAGAAGTCACAGTTAGTCAGCACGAAGAATGAAAATGAAAGTGAATTTAGCGTCAAATAAATCATTCTTGATGTGACCGCAAGGCGGCGACAACAATCAACACTTTCAGTTAGTTACGGAAACGGGCTTTTTTGCCAACTAGAATAAAAGTCCTACTGGTATTATTTATTGATTTACTTGTTTGTTTAACTAGGAACAAACGAATTAGATCAAATATGGTACCAGTGGTTAGAACATAGTGTCTTAAATTAATTTGGCATTTTGTTCAATGTCATTTTTGAGGAATGAACTATAGAAAATGAATGTAGGCTAATTCGTTTTTACGATGCCTTCATCTATATGCATACAATTATTTGTGTATTTTAAAAGTATAGAAAAATGTCCAAAATATTGCTAATATGTATTTAAAACGAATGAGGGAAAAACATTTTAAAATAAAAATGTATAGCCTAAATGTTATTAAAAATGCATTAATATATGTCATATAATGTAATGTGAAATAAAACGTAATGAAACAAATAAATATATTTGGGATATAGAGTATTTTAGTTATTTTATTTACCTGATATGATTTGTCTATATTTTTAATTAAATATAGATTGTTGAATATATATATCTATATATATATATATATATATAGTATATATATTAATCTATTTCAAAATAAATTTTAAAGCAATAATACTTGCGATATTTTCTTACGCTTGATGGTATGTTGTCAATACATGTACACATTTCTTTTATTCATTTGGCAGACTCAACCAACATCAAACTACATTCAAGTGTGTGTTAGAGTTGAACCTGTGACCTTAGTGTTGCTTAATTTCTTGCCCCTGAATTAAAGTTTGTAATATACTTTGAAAATGAAAGTGTAAACAAAATTTGGAAAATATATTTTTGATTTACAATGTGTCAAAAATGATTTTGCCATATTGGAAACCAATTATTAATCCATCCCCTAAATATCTTTATTGATCTTGCTCTCAAAATGTTCTCACTATGAACACTTTCATATGCTACCAAAGCAAAGGCTTACCACATGTATCATGTTCTGGGGTGCGTTTCCCAAAAGCTCGTTAGCTAACTTTGGTCGTGTAGGTCCACTGGGGAACGGAATTCACTGAAACCATGTTGCTTTTGGGAAACGCACCCCTGATCATTTACGTCAACTGACAAAGACAAACAGTAGTGCAATACTTTGTTAAGCATGATACTACCTAAATTATTCCTAAAAGTTGCTTTTAATGGTATAAACAAAGAACAGAGACAACAGGAAAGAGAACACTGCATGCTGTTGCTCGCTATATTTATATACAGGTGCATCTCACTAAATTAGAATTTCGTGGAAAAGTTCATTTATTTCAGTAATTCAACTCAAATTGTGAAACTCGTGTAATGATTTTGGCTCACATTTAAACAAAAACCCACCAATGCACTATCTCAACAAATTAGAATACTTAACATGCCAATTCAGCTAATATTTCAAAACACCTGCAGGTTTCCTACTTGCAAAATGTCTCCAGTTGGTTCACTAGGCTACACAATCATGGGTAAGACTGCTGATCTTACAGTTGTCCAGAAGACAACCATTGACACCGTTTACAAGGAGGGTAAGCCACAAACATTCTTTTGCCAAAGAAGCTGGCTGTTCACAGGGTGTTGTATCCAAGCATGTTAACAGAATGTTGAGTGGAAGGAAAGAGTGTGGAAGAAAAAGATGCACAGCCAACTGAGAGAACTGCAGCCTTATGAGAATTGTCAAGCAATCGATTCAAGAATTTGAGTGAACATCACAAGGAAGGGACTGAGGCTGGGGTCAAGGCATCAAGAGCCACCACACATACAGATGTGTCAAGGAATTTGGCTACTGTTGTCATATTCCTCTTGTTAAGCCAGTCTTGAACCACAGACATCGTCAGAGGCGTCTTACTTGGGCTAAGGAGAAGAAGAACTGGACTGTTGTCCAAAGTCCTCTTTTCAGATGTGAGTAAGTTTTGTATTTCATTTGGAAACCAGGGTCCTAGAGTCTGGAGGAAGGGTGGAGAAGGTCATAGCCCAAGTTGTTTGAAGTCCAGTTTTAAGTTTCCACAGTCTGTGATGATTTGTGCAAATGTCATCTGCTGGTGTTGGTCTATTTTGTTTTTTGAAAACCAACGTCACGGCACCCGTTTACCAAGAAATTTTGAAGCACTCCATGCTTCCTTCTGCTGACAAGCTTTTTGAAGATGCTGACTTCATTTTCCAGCAGGATGTGGCTCCTGCCCACACTGCCAAAAGCACCAATAGTTGGTTAATTGACCATGGTGTTGGTGTGCTTGACTGCCAGCAAACTCACCAGACCTGAACCCCATAGAGAATCTATGGGTATTGTCAAGAGGAAAATGAGAAATGAGACCAAAAAATGCAGATGAGCTGACGGCCACTGTCAAAGAAACCTGGGCTTAAATACCACCTCAGCAGTGCCACAAACTAATCAACTCCATGCCACGCAATTGGGCAGTAATGAACCAAAGGACCTACCAAGTATTGAACATGTACCGTAATAACATACTTCCTAAGGCCAACAATTCCCTAAAATTTTTAATTGTCCTTATGAATTATTCCTAATTAGGTTGAGATAGTGAGTGTGGGTTTGTGTGTAAATGTTAGCCAAAATCACATGAGCGTAAATCAACAAGAACCAAAGACTAAACTACTTCAGAATTTTTATGTAATCACACAATTGCCACAATTGAGTTGACTTACTGCAATCAAGACTGTTCCCACGACATTCTAATTTTATTGGAGCCCTGTATGGTTCTCCAATATTTACGTTAGATCATTGGAGAAAATCCTGCAAAAAAAAAAACACACCACACCACCACAAGCTTGTTCCCATACGACAAATACCAAGTACCCTGCAATTATGTAGCAGACCAACGTGATCTAATCTCTACTGTGTTTTATTCCTGACTTCGCTCAGTTCCATCACAGATGATCCACGTTATGAACAGAATACCACTGTGACATGGGTTTTGTTCATATATCAAATGACTGACCACATCTCCTGTACCTGTGAAACGAATTAAGAATCATTCCAAATGAAAATTTGCTCAGCCATCTAAGATCCTCAATTAGATGAGTTATGCTTTCTTCTTGGAACAGATGGAGAAATATTCCTCATACATCACTTCCTCACCATGATCCTCTGCAGTGAATGGGTGCCGTCAGAATGAAAGTCCAAACAGCTTATAAAAATAATAACCCACAAGTAATCCACAGGACTGATACATCAATCACCCCTGTGAAGTGAAAAGCTGCATGATTGTAATAAACAAATCCATCGTTAAGGCATTTTAACTTTAAACTGTCACTTCTAACAAAATAGTCCATAATAACGCGTCCTCCAGTGAAAAAGACCATGCCCTGTTGTCCACTCATATCAAAAACCCACCAACATATTTGTTTAGAACTGTTTTGGAAACATTAATACAAACTCGTGGGTTAATGTGAAGTTTTTATCAGCTGTTTGGCACCCAAGTCATGTAATGTTAAATTTCTCCAAATCTGTTCTGATGAAGAAACAAACTCATCTACATCTTGGATGGCCTGAGGGTGGGTACATTTTCATCAAATTTTCATTTTCTGGTGAACCATTTCTTTAAGGAACATATTCAATTTGTGCATGTTATTTTTGATTGGGTTAAAACTCTTTTCGAGTTCAGTAACTATTGGTTAAAATGACCCATGCAATGCATGTTTTTGTTTTTCACAGTCCAAAGGGCAAAGTTCTCTTTTCTCATCAAACGGAGTGTGTGTTTGAATGAACGTAAGAATGATCCTTGCTAGCACAAGTCAGTCATTTAACAAAGTCATTACCATACAATTTTCATTACCAAACAATTTTCTCTCAGGAATTTCACAAATAATAACGAAGAATTGCACATTGAATTCCATGTGAAATTTTATAGAAAGACTTTTTTGTAAAACATTCCAATAATGTTTCTTTTATTTACAACTTAAAATTTTTTATTTTTTTTTTTAAATCATTTTACAGTGAAGTCTAATAAGAATGCATGACAACAATTCACCACCTTCAAAATAAGACTTTAACCCCCATGTAAGAGCATTGGACATATGAGTAGCTTTCATAAGAAATGCGTTGCGTATCACAAAATTACATGATTTTATTATTTCATCTTAATGCTAAACGTGTTTACAATGGGATAATGAGTATAGTGGGGCACTGGGCTTTTGAGGATCTTTTACTTCACACAGATTAAAGTCTAACCACAATGGCTTTTTAGCTTATCTTTATCCACCCTCCTCTTATCTACCTCTCACAGACAAACATTGATCTTTAGCCTGTTCACAGTGTTCCTGTCCTCTCACGTTCTCACTCAATGGTCACAGTCAGTGCACTGGAGACTTTGAATGTTGTGTACCATGCAACAGTCGCTGTGGTTTGTGTGAGCACTGACACATTACAATGGGTCCAAACAAATTTAGATACTTAAGCAGCTTTAAAACGTCTAAACATTTTTGTTCTATTGAAATATCAAACCAAGAGGCAGTCACACTGCTAGAGATTTTAGCTAAACTTAATTCCACTGAACCATTTTTGCTATTGCGGTTTTTGTCAGGGATCTGAAAGGAGGAACTATTAGCAGATTGAGTGATGAGGATTTATTGACAAAACAGACTGATACAAGACAGTAGTGAGGTGCACAGGTAATACAACATCAGGAACACCGTAAACAAAGAAACAGCTAGGGAAGACCACTGGAACGGTCTCTGACAGCAACTGGCAAATTACAATAGCAGCAGAAGGAGCCGCAAGACCAGGCAGATAGAGAGGGCCAAGCAAGGTACCATAGACCTGAACTCAGATACTTGTTGAACACTGACCCGGACCAAGTACCAGGCAGGGAGAACCAGTGGCAGGACTCACAGGCACAAGTCAGACGAAAACTCTTTACACAAAGAAACACGCATGATAAAGCTCCACAGAACAATTACTCCAAACGGCGGGAGAGACCTGATCAGAGCAAAAAAAAAAAAAAAAAGGCAAAAACAGACAAAATGCAAAAACGAGGAGCAAGACAAGAACATGGAACTACAAAGTACTAGACAAGACAAGGACACAAGACGAACCAGGGAGACAAGAACACACCCTCAGCCACATCTACAGACAGTGAAAAAGACAGTGATAGAAGAGGTGAAAATGACCACGAACCAGCAAAGACAATAGGGCAAGTGGCACTATAAATAGGGAGGAAAACACGAGGAACAGGTGAGAGCAATTAAACTAACAAGGACTCAACGAGGGCTAATAAGAGGGTGTGGTAATGAGGAAACCAGGAGGATGGGCTAAAGAAGCACATGGCTGAGAAATACAATCAACTAGGCAATGTGCTGACACAAGACAACATAGACAAGAAACAAAACAGTGTGTCGGGCAAACCCTGACATTTTAAGGGGTCATATTATGCGATTTTCACAGTTTTCCTGTCTCTTTGAGTGTTACAAGCTCTTGGTGCATAAATAAGATCTGTAAATTTGCAAAGACTGAAGTCTCAAATCCAAATAGATATTCTTTATGAAAGTTAAGAGTCAACCACGCCTACTTAAAGCGGCTCGTTCTAACACGCCCCAACATTTCTACCTCACTATGTGGAAATATTTGCTGCCCAAATGTGCACGCAAAGAAGAAGGCGTGGTTTCAGTAACCGCAATTAGTGATGAAGCAGCATGTCAGGGAGACACTGTGTGTTTCTAAGCGAAAGCACTTTATTTGGCCTTCCAGAAGTAGATGTATTTAGGAATCTTTAAGATTACTTGCAACATAACAGCAATGCATTTTATGGACGACCGTTTCGTGAACCGAGGAGAGGAGGTAATTCATGACAATCTGGTGCTTCTGAATCAGCTACAGTTTTGTTATTAGTTTTAGTATTTGCTATTGACTGTTCAAATGAGAAGGTTTTGCGAAAGCCCGGGGTGTCACAATGATGAATAGAGCGAGAAAGAGAAAGAGAGAGAGTGCAAGAAGAGCGCGAAAAGAGAGCTTGCAATGAGAGAGCTAGAGAGATTGGGGGGGGGTCACATCACAGTGGAGTAAGCTGTCTTAACCGTTGCTTGTGTGCTGCAAACACATACCAGATTCATCACTGTGTCTGTCACGCGACTCTGTGACTTCCCCTTTCGGGCTCTGTCTTTACATTTATTTTGAAAGATGAAGCTCGCGATTATGGTAAGGGGCTTTACATTTCCGACGAGTGCTTGCGGTGTTCGGCCAATCACAATGCATTGGTTCAGCTGGCCAATCAGAGCAGACTGCGATTGTCAAAAGGAGGGACTTTGTAGAAAACAAGCGTTTGAGAGAGGCGGGGCATATAGGCCTACAATAATGTACAGTATTTGAAAATAATGTGTTTCTTGAACATTAAAGCATGTCAACATATACTGTTACAACAAATACACAAAATAATGATCTTTAATTGCATCATATGACCCCTTTAAGGTAATTTTAGTGGATGTATAAAGTGTCATATATATATATATATTTAAGTAATGTATGTCTATAGCATTCTGTGGTGGAATTTACATTTGAAATGTTTTTTAATTGTGTCACAAAGACTAATAATTAATTATGATTTATTTATTCTAAATAAACACATGAATCAGTTCAAAGAATCATTTTAAATTAATATTCTACACTTCAGGTCAAATGTTTGGAAAAAAATATGATTTTGAAAGAAGTCTCATACTCACCAAGATTCCTTTGTTTGGTCAAAACACATAAATATGTAATTATTTTTATTAAAATAACTGTTTTCTATGTGGACGTATTTTTATGTAATTTATTCCTGGGATGGCAAGCTGAATTTTCAGAATCAACTTTGGTATTTGGAAAAATGTTTTTCTTAGCACCAATCAGAAGGATGATATGATGTGTGATAGTAAATTCCAGCTTTGCATCACAGGAAATATATTACATATTAAAATGTATTTATAGAGTTATTTTTAAATTGTAATAATGTTTCACAGTATTAATTTTTTAATCATATAAAATCAGCCTTAATGACATAACAGAGTTCTTTAAATTTTTTTACTAATCTTACACACAACCACAAACTTTTGACATAATTAGGCCTTTTATTTATTTCATTATATTACTTTATAAAACTAAGAGACTATACTGTTTGTAATTTTATGTGACTTCAGACAACAAAAGAAAAAGCTTCAATCGTTTAATTTAATAAAATCAAGAATGAATAATAATTGTGAAATAATCAGACACATAGACTATTATATCTTTTTCAAAGATTTTTAAGATTTACAAATACAGTCAGGGCATAGGGATAAAAAGGGAAAAAAAATCATATAATATTTAATCATATCAAAATAAATGACAATGATATAAAAACATCAAATGTTCACAAATAACAAAGCATTTTAGTTGTCTTATTTTTCAAAATGAATATTGTTTTAGGGACGGGTGAACTTCTACTAAAAATGAAAAAGGCATATTTCCCCCATATTACATTATGTAGGCTATTCCCAGCTAAATGTCTCTAAACAACAAAAAAGGAATCAAGGACACCCGGAGAAAACGCAACAAAAACACAAAAAAAAAAAAAAAAAACTCAAAACAAAACAACCAAAACCAGTCTCCAGCCATCAGTACTCTCTCGTTTTTTTTAGTGCATAAATGCAGTATGATAACATAACATACAACGTTGCATATAAGGCATCATTACCAAGATCCAAGTAAATAAAGTACAGAGGAGAAGAACATAATAAAGAAATAAACAACGAAACTATGAAGACGGTAGAGTTTACTATCCTATTTTCATTTGCAGATGATGTAGAATCCTGAGAGCTTTTTTTTTTACATTTTTTTACATTTACATAACCATATACAATATTGTTTTTAATCGTTGATAAAATTAAAGAAAATGGGTTTTTACCACCCACACATTCATTTGTGTATAAATTCCCCATTACACCAGTAATTGAATAATTACGCTTGCCTTTCTATCCCATATCATCAACATATTCAGTTATATCAGACCCCCCAGTTTAACCGCTCTTATTTTCTTGTAATTAAAATTGTCAACATCAACCCAATATCGTTGTAAGTGCATGAAAAAATAAATGAAAATAGTTTTTCCTTTTCATTATACAAAGTCACGGAGTATTCCAATATTCAATTTAAAACTTCCAATAATGTTTCACCGATAGAATTCGCTGCAAGATTTTATCCTCAGTACTCCTCTTTTTTTATTTTTATTATTAACCAGAACAAAATATACAATATTGTTACAAACCATGCCAGAGTGTACACCATTGATTTCATGAATCAAAAAACGTCTAGATTCGGGAAAATTACAAGTCATCTTTGCTTTTTATTATCAATGTTCTCCAAACTGGTGCAGTAGTCCTTGGTCTCTTGAAGAAAATGAATGAAATTTGGCTTGGATCCTGACCGTTTCTTCTTATGTATGTGAAATTTCCCCAAAATAATAAAAAGCTGTACAAATAAAGTAAAATTATTATTATTACTTTCACTGGAATAATACATACATATATCAAAATTATTTTCCTTCTAATTAAATTTTCCAATCAGAAAATCCTTGTGTAAACCAATTACAAAACAGCTGACAACAGACTTCTTTCAGCTGAAACAAAAATCACAGGAATCATCAATACCAAATTACCCTCGCTCAACACACTTTTAGCTGGATATATACCATGTCAAATGTTAAATGTAACCTCTTTTACTTTATTATTTAAACGGTGTATTTCACAAATACGCCAAGCTTTATTCCAATTTATATTTCTAAATGCATTGGCCCACAATAAGCTTTTATAAGCAGCTGTATCACCTGTTATAATATTCCTAATATATTTATTAGCACAACTTTGTTTAAGAATATCAAGGCTTCCTAGAAATATGTTGCCTCAGAAGTATCACTTCCACAAGCTCTTATAAAATGGACAACTTGTTGAGGTATGGCATCAAATACAACAGCATACTCTTTTGGTGTAACTGGAAAACCAAAAGGATCCAAATCCCTACAGAACTCTCAGCGGCTGTGAAGATGAATGGAGCGACGTCACAGGGAGCCAGTAAGCTTCCGCCTACAATGTCCAGACTCAGCTTTATCAACATCTGCTGACTTGACACGAAGAAGGCGCTCACGTGACTTCAGAGCTCGCTAAAGAAGCGTTAAAATAAGATTCACTTCTACACAACTTTGCTTTTGCAACCGGTATCGAGCAGGAAAGCGGGACGGAGCGCAGCGGATAGATAGAGTCAGGAACCAGTGCGCTCGCGCTTGCGTCAGCCGGCAGACAGCGAGCTGATCTGAATCCTCGCGAGTCGCTGTATTTGACTGACTGACTTACTTCAGTGACTTCAGCGTCTATCTACAGCTTCTTTGACTGAAATGCAACAGCTAGTTTCCCCACGTTGTCGTGTTTTATTAGAAGCGCACGCATATTATAGGAAAATATTACACTTTTAAAATATATGAATCGGCTAGGTAGTTTGCCAGCACAAAGCTTGATTTATTATTGAAACGCCTCAGGCGGGTTCGCAGGGAGAAGAGCGGATCTGAGCTGAGGGTGGGATCAGCTGATGATAAGTTACACGTGTTACAGTGCAAGGGTCTTACTTTACTCTAGTCTCTGTCAAGAGCTGGACTATCACCCTCACCGGTCTGATATGAGAGGTGCACAGGACTGAAGAAGAACAAGCCACCCTCTTTCCACCCATATTGCTTTATTTGAGTTTTTCTCTAAAGTCATCATTTCAGTTGTTTTCTCCACTTGCACCAAAGATGTCCTGCCTGTTGCTCGGCGTACTAAGGAGGTGAGTGTTTATACATATTAAAACTAATAAACTATCAGAATCAGAATCAGAATGAGCTTTATTACCAAGTATGTTACCACAGACAAGGACTTTGACTTGGTGACAGGAGCTTCCAGTGCAGAAGAAAATGACAAGACAGAACACAGACAATAAAAGAATAATATAAAAATATGCAAATAGATTATATTGTTTATATATATAATATTATATATATATATATATATATAATATATATATATAGTAATATAATAATTTTTAAATATTTAAGGGAATTAATTTAGGCTATATATTTCTCCATATATTATATTATCATTTGGTGAAAAAGCTGCAAAAAAACACCCACACACTAAAGCACACCACCCCCACACGACACCACACACACACACACACCACACACACACACACACACACCCACACATCTCATTTTTTAGGTTTATGGGGACTCTCCATAGGCTAATGGTTTTTATACTGTACAAACCGTATATTCTATTGCCCTACACCAACCCTACCCCTAAAACTACCCCTCACAGGAGACTTTCTGCATTTTTTAGATTTTCAAAAAAACTCATTCTGAATTTTTTATAAGCCTTTTGAATTATGGGGATACTGAAAATGTCCTCATAAAACACCTTCTCGTTGTAATACTTATGTCATACCTATGTTATTATACAAATTTGTGTCCTCATAAACCACATAAACATGCACACACACACACAGGTTTGTTTTTGTGAAAAGTGGGGACATCCCATAGGCGTAATGGTTTTTATACTGTACAGACTGTATATTCTATTGCCCTAAACCAACCCTACCCCTAAACCTACCGCTTACAGAGCCTTGTGCTATTTAGATTTTCAATACACTTCCATTCTGTGTGGATTTATAGCCTTTTTGAAAAGTGGGGACAGGGGATGTCCTGAAAAGTCACCTGTCTCCTTGTATATACCTACCGTGTCTCATTCTGCCTATTCGAGGGGCCCAGCCCCCGGGCGCGCCGCCTCCCGTCCCTGCGCCGTGCATAGCCCTGGAGCGCTGTGGCGCTACGGGGATGCCTCATTGTCAGCAAAAACGCACACCCAAACACACACACACCACCAATAAGGAGTAATAGATATATAGATAGATAAAATCTTTAATACAAGTTACTATTACCCTATTATTTAGATCATCACATTTATTTTCTGGTAGCTAAAAACAGAGCAAAACAGAGAATTGAAGGTTTATTATTTTTCCTACAGCTTATTCAATACGCAGTATCACTACCCCTTAGGTAAACATCCTTGTATAGTTTATTGTGAGATTAGATATTTAACAGACCTGTTCTATAAAAACATTTGTCAACACTCTGTGTTACAGTGTCACCTCCCTTGTTTTAGTGGGGGTACTAAACCACAATAGTCTGCAATAATGCAGAATGATGTTTGATAGAGTTACATAGAAATGCTGAGTAAATTATAAGTCCTGCAGTCTGCTATTGCCAAATAATGACATTTGCCACATATTACATGTCACTATTAGACTGATACTAGTGTTACTGAGTGTGTCACGTACAGGGAATGCAGCAGCGTAAATCACATAGAGAAATGTTTAGAGACTATATCTATAGTGTTTAGAGACTATAGAGACTCTGTATACAGAGTCTGAAAAACAGGTTATGAATGAACAAATAACCATCACCTTTAACCACACAAAGTAAAGTCACAACAAGCATTTCTGAGTCATATGTAAAACCAGAATGTGGAATGAATAATATGATTCCATATCAAATCTCACTTTGATATTGATGAATAATGATGTTGAACAAAATATTCATAAAATGTTATTGCATCTATATCTGCTCTGTCAATCTCTCACCAGAATGAGTGATTAAATCAGCACAGGACTTCAAGTAAATATGCACAGTGTGAAAGTCTACTAGCTAAACTTTACCCTACAAATGCATGATACCAGGAACTGATTGTTAATCAGATGTATATGTGTGTGTGTTTTGAGTGAAAACGTCTACTAACTTGTTTAACAGGTTATTTATTTATTTATTTTTTGCCCTGAAACACCCTTGAGGTATAGCTCTAATGCATGCATGTGGTTTTGAAAGAAAAGCACCCTTTTGGCTGAGTTATATTATTTCACACATTTCTCAAATTGTTACATGTGTTTGTGTTCATGCATGAACATAGTGTGCTTGAAGTGGCCATACCCTGTTTAACCAGACACTGAGGGGAGGGGAGGGGAGTGAATGCCAAGGAGGCCATCTGATTGGTCGGTTCATGTGGGGGTGTGTTTAACAGCCTATGATAATTGATGGTTCAAACTAAAGCTCAGTGGTTATTGATGAATGTCAGGGATCATAGGGGTCAAAATGGTGATAGACTCAGAGACTTTGGAAAACAATAGAGGGGAATTATGGGGGAGAGATTGTGGCAATTGGGGTGGAGCTGAACAGAATGAAAGGGTAAAGGAAAGGAACTCTTCTTGCTAACCTTCAAATATTCTCTTAATTATAGCCACCAGGACTTGCAGTCACGTGCCGTCTTGTTAATCGAATAATCGGCGCTCAGTTCATGAACACTGTTAAAGAATGACAAGATGGTCTCTGATGATTTTTGACCCATATGTTAGTTCAGAAAGCAGATGATTTAATAACAAGAACAAAAATGTTTCTCGTCTAGCATGGAACCTTTGTTTTGTTTTTGCTCTTTTGTTTGTTCACTGAACTTGTGGGTTTTCCTTGCTTTATCTTTCTCTATTTCTCTTCCTCATTCTTTCTGTTTTCATGTTTTCCTTTATTATGCCATTTATCCAGTTTATTGAGGTGGCATGCATTCTGTCAGTATGTGCAATCCCTGGGATTTAAAGCATTGACCTTGGCTTAATATGATAATTAAAAGTTAAATAAAATACTTGAGTAAATGGAATATACTGTATATAATATATATATATATATATATATATATGTGTATATATACAGGTGCATTTCAATAAATTATAATGTCGTGGAAAAGTTCATTATTTCAGTAATTCAACTCAAATTGTGAAACTTTTGTATTAAATAAATTCAGTGCACACATGCTGAAGTAGTTTAAGTCTTTGGTTCTTTTTAATTGTGATGATTTTGGCTCACATTTTAACAAAAACCCACCAATTCACTATTCAACAAATTAGAATACTTCATAAGACTAATAAAAAACATTTTTTAGTGAATTGTTGGCATTCTGGAAAGTATGTTAATTTACTGTAAATGTACTCAATACTTGGTAGGGCCTCCTTTTGCATGAATTACTGCATCAGTGCGGCGTGGCATGGAGATGATCAGCCTGTGGCACTGCTGAGGTGATGTGGAAGCCCAGGTTGCTTTGATAGCATCATCTGCATTGTTGGGTCTGGTGTCTCATCTTCCTCTTGACAATTCCCCATAGATTCTCTATGGGGTTCAGGTCAGGCGAGTTTACAGGCCAATCAAGCACAGGAACACCATGGTCATTGAACCAGCTTTCGGTGCTTTTGGCAGTGTGGGCAGGTGACAAATCGTGCTGGAAAATGAAATCAGCATCTCCCTAAAGCTTGTCAGCAGAAGGAAGCAGATGTCTCAAATTTCAGGTAGATGGCTGCGTTGGCTGTGGACTTCAGAAAACACAGTGGACCAACACCAGCAGATGACATGGCAGCCCAAATCATCACTGACTGTGGAAACTTCACACTGGACTTCAAGCAACATGGTTTCTGTGCCTCTCCACTCTTCCTCCAGACTCTGGGACCTTGATTTCCAAATGAAATGCAAAATTTACTTTCATCTGAAAAGAGGTCTTTGGTCCACTGTGTTTTCTGAAGTCCACAGTCAACGCAGCATCTACCAGGACATTTTAGAGCACTTCATGCTTCCTTCTGCTGACAAGCTTTATGGAGATGCTGATTTCATTTCCCAGCAGGACTTGGCACCTGCCCACACTGCCAAAAGCACCAAAAGCTGGTTCAATGACCATGGTGTTACTGTGTTTGATTGGCCTGCAAACTCGCCTGACCTGAACCCCATAGAGAATCTATGGGGTATTGTCAAGAGGAAGATGAGAGACACCAGACCCAACAATGCAGATGACCTGAAGGCCGCTATCAAAGCAACCTGGGCTTGAATATATATTCATACCAGACACTGGGCTGCAAACTTTTGACTATACTGTTAAAAATGATTTATTGACGAGTTAAATAAAACGGATTACTGGAGCATGTTGTACAAGAAAATACTATACGTTTTTCTATTTAAAAATTTCAGTTTTTATTTCATGTGCTGCTTGCCGTTTCTAATTGTTTGTCAAATTTACTAGCAATGTCTGATTGAAATTTTTCCTACACCATCCTTTTTTTTTTTTACTGTATTAGTACACATGTAGTGCATTTCATTCCAAAGGACACCACTAATTAGTCTTGCAGCTTCTCAATCACTTATCTTTCAGTTACGGTCAAAGAGCTGTGTTAAAGTACATTTATTAGTTATGATGCAATATTCATTCACATACTGTCAGCTCAAATGAATGTTCATTCATTAATGTAACATGTCATGGATCACGCAGATCCATCTACTTAACACATTATCTACAATCTTTAGCTTAGACTTTAAACTGAGTAGGCTTTAGATTATCCACCTTATTTTTAACCATAAGAGCACTCACATTTTTGCAATAATGTGCAAGACTTTCGGTGTCATCAGCTTCCCATTATTTTAGCTGTACAAAAACAGTCCATTATTTTGCTTGATATTGCAAACTGTTATTTGTTATCATATTATTTTAATTATAGTAATAAGCACACCGGTTTGTGGCACAAATACTTTTGCTGTTCACCGTTTTAACAGACTGTGGTGTACTTGTTATTTACCTACAGAAGCTAACAGTTCGGAAGACTAGCATATTCACCGGAAATAACTTACTTTTTTTGTTGAAATACAAGGTGGATACCACTACAGATTATGCCGTTGTGAGGACACACACTTTTTTAATAAATGTTAGACAATTATTGTTTGTAATGGAAGCCTAGTTCAATAAACAAGCAGTTAATGTTGAGTAACTTACATTTCAGATGCATGCATAACTGTTAGTTATGCATGCAAACATTTTACAAGCGAAACTGAAATTTATATTATTAATAGTTGGTGTGTTGATATACAGTTCAACAACACTATGACTTTTCACTGTGTTATCAGTGACATTCTGTGTATTAGTGTGGGAATTATTCAGCAATCTCTGCAAGTTACATCAATAAACCAGTAGGTGGCGACAAGTCATTGTCTTTATGAGTCATTTGAATCATTCACTCACAAGATTGGTTCAAAACACTGAACTAAACGAAGGAATTATTCACCCTTACTATTCATCCAAAAACACCCATTCACACAGGAACTAAACACAGCATGTTTATTCTGCTATAACTTTGTTTAAAAACTATCCATTGGTCGAGCAAAAACTTAAATATGTTGATGCATGACATTTACAGACCATGTTCTTCTTGTGCCAATGTTTGTTTGTGTGTCCACACAGGCGAATGCCATCAGTACAGCTTCAGTGGGTGTGCGGTCACTCGCCTCCATCCCCTCCCTGCCCCCGTCGGTGGCTGAGTTTGTGTCGGGCGCCGTGACTGAATGTAAACCTGCTAAAGTGCACGTGGTCACTGGCACTCCAGAGGAGACAGCACACATCCTGGCCAACCTGGAGAAAGAGGGCATGATGAAGAAACTCACCAAATATGAAAACTGGTAAGTACTTCTAGTCTTATAATTAGTTTTTTAACCCATATTGATGGTAATATGAATGATTTTACATCACCTTAATCCTGATTTACATTTCTACTCTTTTCTGTGTGCAGCTGGATGGCACGTACTGACCCTAAAGATGTGGCTCGCGTGGAGAGTAAAACTGTGATTGTCACTAAGAACCAAAGAGACACTATTCCCATTCCCACCGGAGGTGCCAAGTCCCAGCTTGGCAGCTGGATGTGTGAGGAAGACTTTCAGAAAGCCAGGGAGGACCGATTTCCTGGCTGCATGGCAGGTGTGTGCTACTCAAACCACTGAACAATAACTGAAACCTGTCAAATAGTTAAAATATAAAAGGTATGGAAAATGTGTCTTAAATAAAAATCAAAATTTGAATTTCTGAATGTTAAAATAATGATATTAAAATATTATTCATATGATATAAATAGATTTCAATATAATTTGATTAGATTACTAAATATTATTAGCAATTAGATAAAACATTATTGAATTTTATTTTAAAAATATAAAATATTTTATAATATAATCTAAAATATATTAAAATGTCATGTTTGCTCTGAAAATAATAACTTTCCATTTTGTAAAATGCACAGAATCCTGTTAGACCTTCATTTATATTTAACCTGAAATATTCTTTTAAAATCCAAATACCTATCAAATTGTTCATCAGTCCACACACTCATGTAGGACAGTTTGGGATGCAGAGAGGAAACTTTTGGAATGCCCAAAAGTTCTTGAATATTTGTCTTTCTGTCCCTCTGTAGGACGCACTATGTATGTAATCCCCTTCAGTATGGGCCCTGTGAACTCTTCTCTCGCTAAGTTTGGCGTTCAGGTGACAGATTCTCCATATGTGGTGGCCAGCATGGGCATCATGACACGCATGGGGACACCTGTGCTGCAGAAACTAGCCGAGGGGGCCGAGTTTGTGCGCTGCCAGCACTCTGTGGGCCGACCTTTACCACTCAAAGGTACCTTGATTTATAATAATGTCAGATTAAATGTAAATGCGATTCACTCAATCAAATGAAACTCTAAATTTCACCAGTTCCTTCAAGTTATCCATTGTGTCACTTTATTTGCCGTATATTGTTTATTATTTTACAGTATTATTTGGCTAATTACACTACTTTTCAAAAGTTTGGGGTCAGTAAGATTATTTGTTTTCAAAAGAAGTCTCAAGCTCACCAAGGCTGCATTTATTTGATTAAAAATACAATAAACATAGCTCCATTGTGAAATATTACTACAATTTAAAATAAATTGTTTTCAAATTGAATATATGTTGAAACCTAATTTATTTCTGTGATGGCAAAGCTGAATTTTCAGAATAATTACTCCAGTCTTCAGTGTCACATGATCCTTCAGAAATCATTCTAATATTAATGATTTGCTGCTCAAGAAACATTTATTATTATTATCAATGTTGAAAACAGTTGTGCTGCTTAATATTTTTTGTGGAAACCATGATACATTTCCCATTTCAATGTTCAAAAGAACAGCATTTATTTGAAATTTAACTATTTTGTAACATTATAAATGTCTTTACTGTCACACTTCTGATCAATTTATTGTATCCTTGCTGAATAAAAGTATGAATTTATTTGAAAAAAATAAAATTAATACTGCCCCAAACTTTTTAACTGTATTATATATATATTATTTTTTCTTGTCAATATCTTATCTTTCTCTGTTCTTCTCGCACAGCTCCTTTAGTAAACAGCTGGCCTTGTAACCCGGACAAGGTGTTGATCTCACATCTTCCTGACACCAGACGGATCCTGTCCTTCGGCAGCGGTTACGGTGGAAACTCGCTCCTTGGAAAGAAGTGCTTTGCTCTTCGTATCGCCTCGCGCATTGCCAAAGACGAAGGCTGGTTGGCTGAACACATGCTGGTATGGTACATCAAACAGAATTTTCTTGCTTATCCCCTTTAAGACATTTGAGTTTAATGAGAGTTTACAACCTTATATAATATCTATGCGTCATATCGATCAAGTGACAATGCATCGTGCTTATGTACTACTCTTTTAGAGTCGTCGTTTGTAAAACATGATGTTGATTGACGTCCCTGTTTATTTCTCCGCCAGATTCTCGGAATCACAAATCCTCAGGGTGTAAAACGGTACATTGCAGCAGCATTCCCGAGCGCTTGTGGGAAAACTAACCTGGCCATGATGAAACCAGCACTGCCAGGCTGGAAGGTTGAGTGTGTGGGCGATGACATCGCCTGGATGAAATTTGACAGTCAGGGTGAGAAATATGACTTGTTCTAGACAACACATGCATCTGTTGACAGCATGAAATGTGGGTTTATGTGCAGCCAGGAAATGACACCATATCTTTTATTTTAGCATTTATATTGGACTGCAGAAAGAGAACTAATTAAAACTGAAATATTAAGTACATGGCTCTCAGTAAACAAACCCTGGGAGTTGCTGAGAAACAGTTTTGCCGTATAGTGTTGATTGGAATACTGTTGTTTATGGTTATAAATAGATGTTTTTAACAGACACAGTGGTGTATTTTGATTCTCTTCACCAGGTAAACTCAGAGCTATTAATCCAGAGAATGGTTTCTTTGGAGTTGCCCCCGGGACGTCCCTGAAGACAAACCCTCATGCCATGGCAACCATCTCCAGGAACACAGTGTTCACTAACGTGGAGAGCACAGCGATGGGGTGGTTGGTGGAGGGTATGGAACCACTGCACCTGGAATCAAACTCAGAGACTGGCATGGAAAATCCTGGAAGTATGGTAAGATCATTGTTTAGCAAACTCATTTTTACAAAATTTAAAAAAAAAATCTTAGAACAGTATAAATAGAAAAATAGAAAAAAAAACTTTTAAAAAATATATAAATAACAAATATGATTATATAAAATAATTATTCTATACTAAATAACAAATTATCTATATGGCTAGCATCTGTGGCATGGTTGGTGTTTCTCAGGTGATTCTACACTGTGTGCTCATCCGAACTCTAGGTTTTGTACCCCAGCTGGCCAGTGCCCCATCATAGACCCACTCTGGGAAAGTGATGAGGGCGTCCCCATTGATGCCATTGTATTTGGTGGCAGAAGACCAGAAGGTGGGTGGTATCACTGAATCAAAATTGCCTATATAAAATGTACATATTATTTAAGAACTCAATACTTTTAAGGCCCGTTCACAATTAACTAAAATCATAAAAAAAACTACTTTTTTTTTTACCCGAAATAAAATACACATTAAGTAAAAATGACAAAAACACAACAAAATGAAAAATACGAAATGGAAAAATACAAAAATAAAAACGTATTCAAAATATTAATAAAAACTAGAATAGTATCTTGATTCTAAAATAACACTGGTTTACACCAAGGACAACAATTATAACAATGATGAAAAAATATATATGTAGTTTTAAAACCTTTATAAAAATAAAAAAATAGCATTTAAAGCTGATGAATGATAACATTGACAGCCGATCAGAATCCATCCTGCTTTAAAGAGCTCAAGCATTTAAAGTGGCAGACAACAAACTGCAGAGCGTTATATTTTGTTGGTGTGGATGCTATTCATCATTATTTATTACTAGTTATCATATAGTTATCATTCTTGGTGTAAACAGTAAGGATGCATTAAATTGATCAAAGGTTAGCGTTAAGACATCTATCATTTTACAAAAAAATAAATGCTGTGCTTTGCCATCACAGGAATAAATTCAATTTTTAATAAATTAAAAACAGAAACCAGTTACTTTTAAAATTGTAATAATATTTCACAATATTGCTGTTATTACTGCATTTTTAATCAAATAAATGTAGCCTTGGTGAACATAAAAACATTAAAAAAAACTTACAGACCTCAAACTTTCTAACAGTACTGTATATATACATACACATATATTTTATACATTATATCTCAAAATGTTCCTGTCTTTTTTGCCAGGTGTGCCTTTGGTGTATGAGTCATTTAACTGGCGTCATGGTGTGTTTGTGGGTGCAGCCATGAGATCTGAATCCACAGCTGCTGCTGAACATAAAGGTACAAACTTTTATTTCTCCATATGATAAACAGTACACAAAAGTGTACACTACATTTAAGCACTTAGTGACAAACTAAACAAAAAGCTTATACTGATATTTAAATTTTTTTTTTAATATATATGGCTCATTTTCTTTAGGTAAAGTAATCATGCATGACCCCTTCGCCATGCGTCCTTTCTTCGGCTACAACTTTGGCGACTACCTGGCCCACTGGTTGAGTATGGAGACACGTAAGGGCCCGACCCAACTCCCCAAGATCTTCCACGTCAACTGGTTCCGGAAAGATCAGAAGACCGGCTCTTTCCTGTGGCCAGGGTTTGGAGAGAACGCCCGCGTCCTCGAGTGGATCTTCACACGATGCGGCCGTACCAGTGAAGAGGAAGCCGCCACCAAAAGCATTGTGGGATGGATTCCACAAAACGGTGCCATAAACACAGAAGGCCTGGGTGGGAATATCGATATGGGTGCCCTCTTTGACCTGCCCAAACCCTTCTGGCAGAAGGAAACACAGGAGCTTCGGACCTACTTCACCCAGCAGGTTGGAGCTGATCTACCTGCACAAGTGGAAGGAGAGCTGAGGGCGCTGGAGGAGAGAGTGAGGGACTGAATAGACGCTACATTACATTAATGTTGAGTAGATGTGAAGAATAGGACGGGTTTGAAGTGGATGTAACTCTTTTAATGTGACTGTTGCACTGCAGTGGACGCTGCACCTGAGAAATGCAAAACCAAAAAGTTCACTAGATGCCATCAGTGGTATCAGAACCTAGGTGCCTTATTTTATCTTACAGTAGAAGCTAAAAACTCTATTTAATGTTTACAAGCTATGTCCCAAAATGCCTTTTAGATTATTTTTCTGTTCAAACAAGACCACATTTATAAATTCAATATATATATATATATATTATTATATATATATATATATATATATATATTAGATATATATATATAGTTAACTATAATCTTATATATATATATATATAGATATCTATATATATATGTTATGAGTACACTACACAATATCTGTTGATTTTGAGCAAAGTTATCGACATGTTTTTCAAGGACAGCACCAGTACCATCATTTTTTACTTGTACTGGTTACCTAACGAAAGCTTATTTTTATTTCCAAAGATTTTTCCTTTTATCAGTGGAATATGATTGACATGATTCAGGTTGAGCTGAGGTTGAAGGATCCGTACCAAAGAACACAGACAAGTCTCAGTCATTGAATGTGTGCATGTTTTTACATGAGCTGACTGAATAAATACAACTCTAAATCAAACTTTGTTACGAGCGTCACTCGATTTTCTTACATAACATCAGTTGCAATGATCTGTCATTAGACTCACAGATCACAGATTATACTGATACTGCAATTATCTCTTTACTTCATTCAATATGCCATAAATCTCACGTTTACAGCATCCATTCTGTTTTAAACAGGACATTATCACATAAGATTCAGTGTGAATATAAACTTTACAAAATGAACACAATGTGAATTGTAAAAATATAAAACACACTGAATTTGGTTTTGTTAACCCTAAAAAACCTGACCTATAAAATAATAATCTGAATTGTTTTTTTTGTTTTTTTTATTAGAACAGTTTCTTGAACCTTAGAACTCACACACACACCAATGTACCACTCTGCTTGAGAAGTTCTTTGACAGACATAACAATGCCAGCAGGGGTCACTCATACTTCATTAAACAGGTAATTTTGCTGAAATACATATTACGTGGAACAATTTTTGACATGCGTATGCAACAAGAATAACAATACTCCAATTAAAAAGCATGTTTATGTTGCTACTGATGCTAATGGTGTTGCACAGTAATACACAGATCGTAAATAAAACACGGCTATTGATCAATAAGCATCAAGGACCAGAATTATCTGTCTTATTAGATGCATCTTATCCAATACTGTGAGGGATGATTTAAAAAGATGTCAGTTTTAAATTAGATGTCACGTGATAGTGTTGTGACGTCATCGGGACTTTAGAACGTTCGGGGCCTATACAAGAGGGAAAAACCCACACACACATACACACACAAAAAGGAGGAAAGTTGTCACGTCAGTTCATATCATAACCTTTATATGACTAAGACTTGAACCCTTCTTGGATACAGTCGTGATTTGTGAGTTCTACACAGCATCTGTGTTTTGTACAAAGAGCTTTTTTGTTAAGAATAGGCTATTCTTAAAAGGACAATAAAAAATGGCAACGTCCTACAATTGGTCTTCAGGTGAGGGTAGCCAAGAACCAAATGACCAGGGGTCATTGCTTGTCAGTGATTTGCACCCAGATGTGACCGAACAACTGTTGCATGCAATATTCAGCCCAGTCGGACCAATCTGTTCTGTGCAAGTGTGCAGAAGCACAATAACCAACCAGTCTCGTGGGTATGGTTTTGTGACCTTTGAACACCACCAGCATGCAGAAAATGCCCTAGAGGCTCAGTTTTTTTGGAGCTCATGGGCAAATCAATGTGCATCACATGGGCCCAACACATAACTATTAATGTCCAAGCAAGGCACAATGACAGGCCCGCTAAATAGAATGCCGTTTCAAACTTTGGGGAAATCCTGAAGCGCAGAGAGGTCTGCGTCAGGAACGGCAAACCTAAAAAAAAGGAGAGCAGCTCTAATCCACCAGTGTCACTGATTGTGAATGAGCTGCACCCAAATGTGACAGAACAGGAGTTGCATGCAATACTCTTCCCATTCGACCCCATCTGTACTGTGAAAGTGTACAGAGATATAAGAACCAACCTGTCTCACGGGTATGGTTTTGTTACTTTTGAATGCCGCCATGATGCAGAAAAGGCCCTAAAGGCTCTTAAATTTTCAGAGCTCATGGGGAAACCAATGAACATCATGTGGGGCGAAGACACAACTATTAAGGTGCTAGCTAGGGACGATGAAAGAGGTTTCAGTGACATTTATGTTGAAGAAACTGAACTCACTGAGCAGTCACGGGGAAGAAGGCTTGCTAATTATTAGGGTTATGTTTAGTTTTTGTTTTGTTTTCATTGTGTTTTCGAGCTGCGTCGAGACGCTTTGGGAACGCCCTTGCGTGACCGCGTTCTGAAGCACGTGTCAAATCCGTCCAATGGAGCAGCGAGACGTCACGAGCAGGGTGACGTAAGCACCAGAAAGCATAAAAGGCACAGCGCAGACTGTTGTCGTGGGGATCGCGGGTGGATTTAGCGGAGGGATCCGAGACGGGCTCGTCCTTTTCTCGGTCCTCACCCGCTAGAACCGCGGCTCTCTCACCTCAGGATACGGTGCCCAATCCTCCTCAGTGCCCTCACGGAGGCTTATTGATACCCCTGCAACCCTCGGTGCTTCAGGGCTCAGTGAGCTCCGACGAGTGACATTCCCAGTTGCCGCCAGGCAACGGTACGGCAGGGGAGAGCTCGCCCCCTCAAGTGAGGGTGCTACAGCAGTCAGGTCGGTCGTTCCCTGCCGGTCAGTTCGGTTCTCGTCCGCCTCGTTTCAATGGGGTCATCCCCACACTAGTGGGCCCCGAGCAGGCTCTGGTAATGGAACAAGAAGTAGATACTCTCTTGATGAAGGGGGCCATAGAACGTGTTCCTCCTCTCTCTCCTCTCTCTCGCTCTCGAGAGCGGTCCGGGTTCTTACAAGCAGTTACTTATCGTTCCCCCCTGAAGAAGGATGGGGGGGGACCTCGGTGCCGCAGGGCTCAGTGAGCTCCGACGAGTGCAATTCCCAGCTGCCGCCCGGCAAACGGTACGGCACGGGAGAGCTCGCCACCTCAAGCGAGGGTGCTACAGCAGTCAGGTCGGTCATTCCCTCAGTGCCCTCATGGAGGTTCATTGATACCCCTGCCACTCGTGCTTCAGGGCAGTGAGTCCGACGAGCGAAATTCCCAGCTGCGCCAGGCACGGTACGGCCCGGAGAGCTCGCCCCTAAAGTGAGGTGCTACAGCAGTCAGGTCGGTCGTTCCCTGCCGGGCATCCGCTTCAGGGCACCGAACTGGCTCCTCTAATAATACCAGGCGCCAGCCTCGAGAGGCTGGTTCCCTTAGTAGATGTTCTGGTAGCGTGGAAACTTCTACCAAATATCTCAAAAGGTCCTGCCAGATCGTAGAGAAGGTTACAGAATCCAGTTCGGTTCTCGTCCGCCTCGTTTCAACGGGGTCATCCCACACTAGTGGGCCCCAAGCAGGCTCTGGTAATGGAACAAGAAGTAAACAATCTCTTGAGAAAGGAGGCCATCGAGGTGGTCCCTCTCTCTCTCGAGAGAGAGCGTCTGGGTTCTACAGCCGTTACTTCATCGTTCGAAGAAGGATGGGGGGGTTGCGTCGGATCTCGACGGATCTCCATCTTCTGAACCGCGCTATAAAACGGCTTCGGTTCAAGATGCTCACAATCAAGCAGATAGTATCTCAGATCCAGTCGGAGGACTGGTTTGTTACGATAGATCTAAAAGACGCATACTTCCA
Organism: Sinocyclocheilus anophthalmus; assembly: GCA_018155175.1. Taxonomy (NCBI): domain Eukaryota; kingdom Metazoa; phylum Chordata; class Actinopteri; order Cypriniformes; family Cyprinidae; genus Sinocyclocheilus; species Sinocyclocheilus anophthalmus. Next base: position 215,247 of record JADLZN010010119.1, read on the forward strand.
CATCTCCATCCTTCCCAATCACAGGAAGTTCCTGAGGTTTGCTTTAGGGGGCGAAGCATACCAATATAGAGTCCTTCCCTTCGGCCTGTCAAGCTCACCCCACACTTTCACCAAGTGTTTGGATGCTGCTCTGGCTCCTCTGCGACTCTAGGGCATCCGCATACTCAATTACATTGACGTTTGGTTAATACTAGCTCAATCGGAGCAGATGGCGGCTCGGCATCGAGATGTCGTTCTCGCCCATACGAGAGAGCTGGGGTTAAAACTAAACGCCAAGAAGAGTGTTCTTTCTCCACTACAGAGAACCACATATTTAGGCGTGGTGTGGAACTCAACCTCGATGCAGGCACATCTGTCTCCCACTCGAATCGAGTCAATCCTCACGACAATCACGAGAGTAAGAGAAGGCCAGTCACCCACTGTCAAACAGTTTCTGAGGTTGTTGGGCCTGATGGCAGCAGCATCCAACATGATACCTCTTGGCCTGCTGCACATGAGAACCCTACAGTGGTGGCTCAAGACCAAGAAGTTCTCCCTGAGGGGAAACCCGCTTCACATGATCAAGGTCACGCAGCGATGCCTACGTGCCTTAGACATGTGGAAGAAACGTTGGTGCCTGGTTCAAGGCCCGACGTTAGGGGATCCTTGTCGTCGCGTAAGGCTAACGACGGATGCCTATCTCACGGGCTGGGGAGCGGTCATGAGTGCCGCTCTGCCTAGGGTCTGTGGGAAGGCCATCATCTCTTGGCACATCAACTGCCGGGGAATGCTAGCCGTGTTTCGAGCTCTGACACACTTACTTCCAGACCTAAGGGGGCATCATGTATTTGTCCGCACAGACAACACATCGGTGGTCTCCTACATCAATCGGCGGAGTTATGGAAGCTGTGGGCATGGCCCCTGAGGGGGCACAGCTCCTAGCATCTGGTCTCTCAAATGAGGTTGTTGAGACTATACTCCAGTCCAGAGTTCCCGCCACTAGGAAAAAGTACGCCTTGAAGTGGAAACTTTTCACCTCATGGTGCGGACAGCGACTGCAGGACCCAGTCAACTGCCCAATTGGTACAGTTCTGGAGTTTCTGCAGGAGCGATTCTCCGCAGGGTTATCTCCCTCCACTCTGAAGGTATACGTGGCGGCCTTAGCTGCTTACCACACCTTTCTGGGTGTCAATCATTGGGAAGACACCCACTTGTCACTCGTTTCCTCCGTGGCACTCTGAGGCTGAGGCCAGTACAACTAAGGTGTCCTCATGGGACCTGGCTGTGGTTCTGGAGGGCTTATGCAATGCCCCCTTTGAACCCATAGAAGAAGTTTCGGTCAAGTTGCTCAGGCTCAAGACCATCTTTCTCCTCGCTATTTCCTCACTAAAAAAATCGAGGATCTTCAGGCACTTTCTGTTTCATGCCTAGAATTTGCTCCAGGCATGGTTAGGGCATTCCTTTACCCGAGGGCCGGGTATGTCCCTAAGGTGCCCACTTCTTCACCAGGGCCCATAGTACTTCAGGCATTCTGTCCTCCTCCATACCAGGAAGTAGGCCAAGAAAGGCGTAATCTGCTCTGTCCAGTTCGAGCACTGGACGCTTACGCACACAGAGTTGCCCGTCGCGTAAGGCAGATCAGCTTTTTGTTTGTTTTGGTCCGCCAAAGAAATGATCTCCGGCGACCAAGCAGACTATGAATAGATGGGTGGTCGAGGCCATCTCACTAGCCTACGAGCCCTCTGGCCTCCCATCATCTATGGGGGTCAGAGCGCACTCGACCAGGAGTATGGCGGCCTCCAAGGCTTTCAGCTGGGGTGTGGCCTTGCAGGACATTTGTGCTGTGGCGGGCTGGTCCTCTCCACACACTTTTGTCCGCTTTTACAACCTAGACCTGGCTTCTACCCCAGGTTCCCAAGTTCTCTCTTCATGATGTGCCCGCAAGATACACACACAGGCAGGGACATGGTAGTATGGCGCAGTTGGTATTCTCGTTCCCAAAGCGAATATCTACGCAGCTCGAGTTCCTGAAGGGGAACGTCTCTAGGTAACATATGTAACCATGGTTCCCAGAGGGAACGAAACACTGCGTCTCTTTGCCATACTCCGACCTGCAGCGTACTTCATCGAAGCTGGTTTGCGCCCGGCCGGGTGTGCTTTTATGCTTTCTGGTGCTTACGTCACCCTGCTCGTGACGTCTCGCTGCTCCATTGGACGGATTTGACACGCGCTTCAGAACGCGGTCACGCAAGGGTGTTCCCAAAGCGTCTCGACGCAGTGTCTCGTTCCCTCGGGGAACCATGGTTACATACGTAACCTAGAGACGTTATCTATGGTGCAAAAAAAAGAGAGTCTTTTCGTTTTTTTTTTTTTAGGCCCAAAAATATTATATTGGACTAGCAAAGGACAAAGAATGCAGCTCCAGCATGCCACTGGACAAAACCTGAAGTTCCAGGTGCAAAAAAGTACATGTAATCCTTAAAATCAGTGCAATAAAATATATAAATAACTGGTGCAATACATAAACAAATAAAACAAAAACTGTGTGAAATTTATTCACTTATTGTCCTATATATAAAAAAATCATACAATACTCAAACTTTTTATGATGTGAAATTAATGTAAACAACAGTCAGTTATGTTTGATTATAGACAGATGACAAAAAACAACTGTGCATTAGTGTAGCATATTAGATCTGCTGTCTATGATGACATCAATAATAATCGGAAGAGAGCTGAACTGGATGATGACAACACTGAATCATCAATGAACTAACCTTAGCTGGAAAAATGACTGTCATTGTCTTGCGTTATCGACAAACTATTTTCCTGTTTGACACTGTAAAGCTGCTTTGACACTCTATTGTATAAAGCGCTATATAAATAAAGGTGACGACTTGACAGTAATAATAAAGCTATGAGAAAAATCCCTCACTGCTCTTGATACTGAAGACACTGTTTATTGCATGCAATGTGTTTATTTTTTCTTCTTTATTAGGGAATTTTTTTTTGCATGTTTTGAAGCTCTATTTAGTTAAAAATTAAAACACTCACTACATAAAACTGGAATTAATTTGTGTTGAGAACAAATTTCTGTTTTTGTCTGTAGAGCTAGCTATTTGATTTAAATGAGATGATAAATCACTGTTTTAACTAGAACTTCACAAATCCATATAACTGAACAAAATATTTCCATATATATACATTTCAGTAAGGTCCACCTCGTCAAAGTATATTTATTACAATTATATAGCATACAGTTAGTGTTGGCGTTATGGTTCTGTTCTGGGCAAAACTCACTTCACAATTTACATGAGTTGTAGAAATACCAAAATCATGATTGAGCGAAGCTTGCAATAGTGAACTGATTATAGAAGAAGAGAGGGGCGGGAAGGCAAAAAAACCCAGATTCGATTACAGGTTAGGTGGATTTGGGGTTGGAGGAGGGAGTTGATTTGCGAGCAGCGATGCGATAGAAGAGATGCTGGAGAATGGGAATTTAGATCACTGATAATCTTTAGTTTTCACATTGCCACTGCTTTCTTCAAATTCAAAAAAATATTTTCAATGAGAGTTAAGTCTGGAGACTGAACAGGTCACTCAAGTACATCCTATGACTGATCCCTGAACAAAGCAGAATTAGATTTGGATGTATACTTTGGGATGATTGTCCTGCAAGAAAGTCCACTGATCATCATCTTCAGTCTTTGCACCAAAAGCATCACAATTCTTGCCAAAATGGCCTGATACTTCAAAAAATCCATGATGTCCTTCATACAGTCAAGATTTCCACTTCCTGCAACAGCGAAACACCCCTGCAACAGGACCGGTCCATCTCCATGTTTGACCATAGAGATGGTATTCTTCTGCTTATAAGATTTGCCGTTTTTGCACTAGACATACCGCTGATCCACGGGTCCAATACGTTCCAGTTTGGTCATCACTCCATAAAAAATTCTCCCAAACGCCACTGGTCTACCAAAATAAATTAGCACATGTTCAAGTCGGCCTTTCTGTTCTTCTTGGTCAGAGTGGCATCCGGCATGAGCCCCAACATGAAGGCTGTAGCGTCTGCGTAGAATCGTGCATGATCTTTGGGTTTTTATGGCTTAAGAGACCTTTTAGCCTTTTGACATTTGCATATAAATTACAGTTCTGGTCAGAGACTTTACGTTTGTATGGGGGTTTTAAATTGCCAAATGGTTCCTCGCCGTCAAGGAGATTCTAACCAGCCCCCACTATCATCTCCCCCATCTGACTTCAAACACGGTCCCAAAGAGCTGTAAATGACCCCGATGGGCCTGGCTGGCCAAGTAAACTAACACACACACACACACACACACACACACACACTGAAAACGTTACTTCTATATACTCTACAAATATATCTGGTATATTGCATGTGTTGTTTGTAAATTTCCCTATTAGATTAGCTGAGTTACCACTCGTTATTTGTATTAGTTAAAGCCATAAAACACTGATATTCAGGTGTATGTATGTATCTTTGGTTTAATCTATTCCAAATGTTTGTTTCTTGGTATCAATATTATCTGCTTTTCATTCCTCGGACAATGATGTACAGTATGTGATTGTGAAACGCATCATACGATTTGTACTATATTTTGGGTTAAAACTACAGAAATTCCAGACCGGCCATAAAACATGCAAATGTGCCATAGAAGGGAAACAAAGGAAACTTCTCCCGCTCAAAATTCATGCCTCTGATTGGCCATTCCACCCAAAAGGGGGTGGGCATAGGAACCCTCAAAAGCGATTAGCCCGAAATAATCTGGGCTCAGAAACTCTTCTTCGTTTGAGACAACACCTTTCCAAGACTCTCAAGATCTTCCTCTTGAGTTTTATTTTCCGGCAGTTTTTATCTTCAAGTAACGTTAGTCGCTGTGGACTTTTCCTTCTTCAGAAGAACCAGAAGTAAAAACTTCCAGCTGACTCCTCACGAACTCATCAAAAGACCTCCGTTATCTACCGCATCCGGACTCTTCTTCAGCAATCGAAACCAATGCAAGTAACCACTTAAAATTATTTAGATGCGTGTTTAAGTTTCAGCCCCTTTTTAAGGTGATTTTTGGATTCTCTGATGATTTTCAAAGGTTGTGGTTAAGTGATGTGAAATACTGCCATTCTTTTCTATTCTCTCTCTTTTCCTTACTTTGTTTCATTCTGTGTATATACAGTGGGTACGGAAAGTATTCAGACCCCCTTAAATTTTTCACTCTTTGTTATATTGCAGCCATTTGCTAAAATCGTTTAAGTTCATTTTTTCCCTCATTAATGTACACACAGCACCCCATATTGACAGAAAAACACAGAATTCTTGACATTTTTGCAGATTTATTAAAAAAGAAAAACTGAAATATCACATGGTCCTAAGTATTCAGACCCTTTGCTCAGTATTTATTAGAAGCACCCTTTTGATCTAATACAGCCACGAGTCTCTTTGGGGAAGATGCAACAAGTTTTTCACACCTGAATTTGGTGATCCTCTGCCATTCCTCCTTGCAGATCCTCCAGTTCTGTCAGGTTGGATGGTAAACGTTGGTGGACAGACATTTTTAGGTCTCTCCAGAGATGCTCAATGGGTTTAAGTCAGGGCTCTGGCTGGACCATTCAAGAACAGACACAGAGTTGTTGTCAAGCCACTCCTTCGTTATTTTAGCTGTGTGCTTAGGGTCATTGTCTTTTTGTAAGGTAAACCTTCGGCCCAGTCTGAGTTCCTGAGCACTCTGGAGAAGGTTTTTTTCCAGGATATCCCTGTACTTGGCCGAATTCATCTTTCCCTCGATTGCAACAGTCGTCCTCTCACTGCAGCTGAAAAACACCCCCACAACATGATGCTGCCACCACCATGCTTCACTGTTTGGGACTGTATTGGACAGGTGATGAGCAGTGCCTGGTTTATTCCACACATACCGCTTCGAATTAAGGCCAAAAAGTTCTATCTTAATCTCATCAGACCAGATAATCTTATTTATCACCATCTTGGAATCCTTCAGGTGTTTTTTAGCAAACTCAATACGGGCTTTCATGTGTCTTGCACTAAGGAGAAGCTTCCGTCGGGCCACTCTGCCATAAAGCCCCGACTGGTGGAGGGCCTGCAGTGATGGTTGACTTTCTACAACTGTCTCCCATCTCCCGAATGCATCTCTGGAGCTCAGCCACAGTGATCTTTGGGTTCTTCTTTACCTCTCTCACCAAGGCTCTTCTCCCTCGATAGCTCAGTTTGGCCGGACAGCCAGCTCTAGGAAGGGTTCTGGTCGTCCCAAAAGTCTTCCATTTAAAGATTATGGAGGCAACTGTGCTCTTAGGAACCTTAAATGCAGCAGAAATTTTTTTTTAACCTTAGCCAGATCTGTGCCTTGCCACAATTATGTCTCTGAGCTCATCAGGCAGTTCCTTTGACCTCATGATACTCATTTGCTCTGACATGCACTGTGAGCTGTAAGGTCTTATATAGACAGGTGTGTGGCTTTCCTAATCAAGTCCAATCAGTATAATCAAACACAGCTGGACTCAAATGAAGGTGTAGAACCATCTCAAGGATGATCAGAAGAAATGGACAGCACCTGAGTTAAATATATGAGTGTTACAGCAAAGTGTCTGAATACTTAGGACCATGTGATATTTCAGTTTTCTTTTTTAATAAATATGCAAAAATGTCAACAATTCTGTTTTTCTGTCAATATGGGGTGCTGTGTGTACATTAATTGGGGGAAAAAAATTAACTTAAATGATTTAACAAATGGCTGCAATATAAACAAAGAGTGAAAAATTTAAGGGGGTCTGAATACTTTCCGTACCCACTGTATGTTTTAGTTAGTTATATGTTAGATATAGTTTCATTTATTAAATCCCTTATATTCACAACGGATTGTCTCTGTTTGCTGCTCACAATTCGAAGTCAATGAATGTGTGAACCCTTGCTACATTTTGCTAAATTACTGCTAGCACTGCACAAAGAAGGACAGTTTATTGCTTCCATGGCCAGGAAAATAAACATTCCTTGAATGGATAAATGATTATATTGTCTGCTCGGTGGACGGACAGATCAAATAATTGTAATATTGATTCTGCTACAGTTAATTCGAAGATATAATCTAAATATTTATTATGAATCATAACCAGTTATAATTCGTCATAAATATTCCCCTTTTTAGAGCTAATAGATTCTTACAAAGGCCATACTTGTCTAGTGTTCTTCTTATACTCTGCATTGAAATGTTTTTCCTTCTTTCATCAGGTCATCTTGCAAGTCTTTGGCTGTGCATTGCAGGTTTTTCTCAGTTGCTCTGATCAAATTTATTATGATAATGTGCTTTTTCTTCAACACCCTCAAAACACAGCTAAGGAAGAAGGCTGACAGCTGTGTCTCTAGGAACTTTTAATGTCTTGGAAATCTTCATGTGGCCTTTTGAGAGAGCTCTGTTGAATTTGCATATTTGCTACTCACGTCAGCACATGCGTGGGCTAAGTTTATGTATGTGTAACAGCTCAAGCTAATTCTGTTTTTTAATCGAGTTTCTAAAGGCTTAATTGTGTTTTAAGACAATTTTGTTCCCCACCATACAAATAAGTGACTTAAAAACAGCAATGTTGAATAGGGGTTGAATAATTATGACATAGCTGTGTTATTAAAAAAATCCTAGTAACTCAAAAATATTACATTATATATTGACATTATCACTTTTAATATGCCAGTAAACTGTTACAGATGCAATTTTTATAAAATTCTGGATCTTCAGAAAAGGTTGTATTTGTAAAGTACTGCAGTCTCTGAGGGGTTGAATAATTTTGATTGCAACTGTATATCTATATCTATGTATATCTAAAGGTCTTTACTAACTATGGCAAAATCTATCACACTCACCACAAAGCCACTTCTGCTTGTTTTTTTCTGTAGTTAATGTGCTGCAAAACCCCCAGATGTTAGCTATGATGCAACTGAAGAAAGGCTAAATTTACCTCATACTAAAAGAAACGCAAAAAAATGAAGCACAGTTAGCAACTCCTGCCACAAAGCCAACAATCATGGGTCCAACCCTGTCCTGAGATACAATCAAATAATAGTGAATTTGAATTTAAATGTGAGTGTTGTGGTATTTTACATAGTCACTCATTAATTGTTAGTGGCGAGGAAGAGACCTGCAGCACAGATTTGACACATACAAACACAAATTAGGTCTGAATCTGTGAAGAGATTTCCTGAGTTATACATGCAAGAGACCATCCCAAGATACATTTATAAAACCATTAACACACAATACAAATATTAAATGTAGAAATATGTATTAGTAGGTTTACTTTATTGAAACAAAAGCCCCGACTGGTGGAGGGCTGCAGTGATGGTTGACTTTCTACAACTTTCTCCCATCTCCCGACTGCATCTCTGGAGCTCAGCCACAGTGATCTTTGGGTTCTTCTTTACCTCTCTCACCAAGGCTCTTCTCCCTCGATAGCTCAGTTTGGCCGGACGGCAGCTCTAGGAAGGGTTCTGGTCGTCCCAAACGTCTACCATTTAAGGAATGGAGGCCACTGTGATCTTGGGAACCTTAAGTGCAGCAGAAATCTTTTTGTAACCTTGGCCAGATCTGTGCCTTGCCACAATTCTGTCTCTGAGCTCTTCAGGCAGTTCCTTTGACCTCATGATTCTCATTTGCTCTGACATGCACTGTGAGCTGTAATGTCTTATATAGACAGGTGTGTGGCTTCCTAATCAAGTCCAATCAGTATAATCAAAAACAGCTGGACTCAAATGAAGGTGTAGAACCTTCTCAAGGATGATCAGAAGAAATGGACAGCACCTGAGTTAAATATATGAGTGTCACAGCAAAGGGTCTGAATACTTAGGACCATGTGATATTTCAGTTTTTCTTTAATAAATCTGCAAAAATGTCAAGAATTCTGGGTTTTTCTGTCAATATGGGGTGCTGTGTGAACATTAATGAGGAAAAAAAATGAACTTAAATGATTTTAGCAAATGGCTGCAATTTAAAAAAGACCCCCCAATCCCCCCCGTGAAAAATTAAGGGGGTAGAATACTTTCAGAGACCACTGGTATGTTTAGTTAGTTATTAGTTAGATATAGTTTCCACTTTATTAAATAACCCCCTTTCATATTCACAACGGATTCTCTGTTTGCCTGCTCCCAATCGAAGTCAAGGAATGTGTGAACCCTGCGAATTTGCCTAAATTTACCTGCTAGCAATGCACAAAGAGGGACAGTTTATTGTTCCGTGGCCAGAAAAAATAAACATTCCTTGAATTGATAAACGATTATATTGTCTGCTCGGTGGACAGACAGATCAAATAATTGTAATATTGATTCTGCTAAAGTTAATTCGAAGATATAATCTAAATATTTATTATGAATCATAACCGTCATAAATATTTCCCTTTTTAGAGCTAATAAGATTATTACAAAGGCCATACTTGTCTAGTATTCTTCTTTTACTCTGCATTGAAATGTTTTCCTCCTTTCATCAGGTCATCTTGCAAGTCTTTGGCTGTGCATTGCAGGTTTTTCTCAGTTGCTCTGATCAAATTTATTATGATAATGTGCTTTTTCTTCAACACCCTCAAAACACAGCTAAGGAAGAAGGCTGACAGCTGTGTCTCTAGGAACTTTTAATGTCTTGGAAATCTTCATGTGGCCTTTTGAGAGAGCTCTGTTGAATTTGCATATCCGCTACCCATGCATGGGCTAAGTTTATGTATGTGTAACAGCTCAAACTAATTCTGTTTTTTAATCGAGTTTCTAAAGGCTTAATTGTGTTTTAAGACTATTTTGTTCCCCAACATACAGTGACATACAGCAATGTTGAATAGGGGTTGAATAATTATGACATAGCTGTGTTATTAAAAAATCCTAGTAACTCAAAAATATTACATTATATATTGACTATCACTTTTAATATGCCAGTAAACTGTTACAGATGCAATTTTTATAAAATTCTGGATCTTCAGAAAAGGTTGTATTTGTAAAGTACTGCAGTCTCTGAGGGGTTGAATAATTTTGATTGCAACTGTATATCTATATCTATGTATATCTAAAGGTCTTTACTAACTATGGCAAAATCTATCACACTCACCACAAAGCCACTTCTGCTTGTTTTTTTCTGTAGTTAATGTGCTGCAAAACCCCCAGATGTTAGCTATGATGCAACTGAAGAAAGGCTAAATTTACCTCACACTAAAAGAAACGCAAAAAAATGAAGCACAGTTAGCAACTCCTGCCACACAGCCAACAATCATGGGTCCTACCCTGTCCTGAGATACAATCAAATAATAGTGAATTTGAATTTAAATGTGAGTGTTGTGGTATTTTACATAGTCACTCATTAATTGTTAGTGGCGAGGAAGAGACCTGCAGCACAGATTTGACACATACAAACACAAATTAGGTCTGAATCTGGGAAGAGATTTCCTGAGTTATACATGCAAGAGACCATCCCAAGATACATTTATAAAACCATTAACACACAATACAAATATTAAATGTAGAAATATGTATTAGTAGGTTTTGACTTCCGCTAGAAAAACACTCTTTGACAATAAACAGAATTGCCTGTTGGCACAAAACACTCAAAATAGATCTGTGCATTAGAATGAGTGCAGCCTATTAAGTCTGCTGCTGTCTATGATGGCATAAATACATAATAAAGAGTAATAATGCTAAGAGAAAAAAGCACTGCTCTTTATCCTGAAGACACTCTTTGTTTATTGCATGTAATGTGTTTATTTGTTGCTTTTTATTACTGACTATTAGCTTGTTTTGAAGCTCTAATTAGTTAAAAATTAAAACTTTGACTACATACAATTGGAATTAATTTACTGTATGTGTCAGATTTCTGTTATTGTGTAAAACTAGCTATATGATTTAAATGAGGTGATAAAATTCCTTAAATTCACATAAAAACAGTTGGTTATGTCTTTGAGCACAATATATTAGTATATTAGATCTGTTAAACAGCGTCTCTTGGATTTGGTGACAACACACTATTGACACAACTCAACCAGACCTCGTTTCCTCATTATTTTATTTAAAAAAAAAATTTCTTAAACATAATAGCACCCCTTTATATTCAAATGATATTCCTTGTAGCTGCTGGAGTCTAGAGTATTATTTCATTATTTAGACCGTGTTGCACCATTCGTCAGAGATGTTATTAAGGGATTTGTGAAAATTTGATGACTGTCCTTGGCTGACAAGTGTCACAGGTCTCTGCACAATAGCAAGATTTAACATAGGAAAAAAAATCACTTTTTCTGGACCTCAGCATAAAGTTTGTCCATTTGCTGAACACTGTTGATTTGTCTCTTTCTCTCTGTCACTTGAACCTCAGCATACTCTGTTGCTGGGCCATTGCTTGGGTGTTTCCTTGTCTTGTGGCCTATCTGGAGTTTGGAGAAGTCAATCTCACCATAGTGGAGATCATCAGTTTCTTTCTTCTCACCATTCTTGCTGATCACAATATCATTGTTAACATAGATAGCCATCATGTCTCTGTTTTTATCCTCAGCCTGAGGAAAAGAGGTGAGACATTTTTTAAATGATTGATTTTTTTAATCGCTTTCCTTCAGCTGTAAAAGAAGCATTGTTTGAGGAGATCCTACTGTAAGTGAAGTGAATTAGTCTTTAGAAAATTAGCATAAAACAATTCACTTTTTTACAATTTACAACAACGTTCAGTGTGACTCTTACTGTCTTTATTCAGCCGATTTGTTCATATACACAGATTCATTCAGGAACCATTTATTTATTTATTTTTTTAATGATTAAGTCACTGAATCATTCACTCAACTGATTGGTTCAAAAGCACTGATTCATTTCGGAATTAAACAGCTACGGTTTGAGACACAGCCATGCAACGGTTAATTCTGCCGTGGCTCTGTTTGGAATAAATTTTGTTGTTGTGGACAAAACGGCTGGCATTTAAAATTTAAGTTACTCAATGTTAACATCTTGTTTATTGAACTATGTACCTGATCTTTTCCTGTGACACGGGCCTGTCTTGAAGCCTTTGTTCTGTTGCAAAAAATAAATAAAAATACAATAAAAAAATACATTCATAAATTATACACACATGCAATTAATAAATACAACATTGCACACATGAACTACATTTCTGTTATTATATGTTTACCTCATACAGTAAAAAAAAACAGCAGACAACAGAACAAAAGCCAAAAGTCCTCCTGTACAGCCATATATCACCAGTTGAGAGAATCTACTCTGTCCTAAAATACAAAAGGATTACGGAAGAGTGTATTTCAAACAGTATTCATGAATCCATAATATATCTGAACATATAAATACAAAACACAGTGCTTTATTTACTTTCATCTGTGAGCTGGACATCTGATGACTGTTTTCCATGTTTATTTTGTGCAATGCAGAAGTATGATGCTGTTTGATTTTGAGTCCTGGTTAAATTAATCTTCTTTTCCCAAGCTATAGGCGTCTCCTGTCCACGTCTGTACCAGGTGTAGTTCAAGTCATTTGATGGACTGGCTTTGCTTTTGCAGGTCAAAGTCACATTAGTGCCAACAGATGGAGTAATGATGATGTGAGTTTCTTTTGGAGGAACTTTAAGAAAAACACATGCACATACGGGGTTAACAATTGATAGTTTTGATACCTATTAATTTTATCACATCAAGGATGACGAGAAACACAAAAGTACTCCAAATATCTTACACAGGACTTGTAGCATGAAGGTACCTTCCACAGTTGAGTCATTAGGCGTATTTCTTGGATATGTAGCAGTGCAGGAAATGTTCTTCCTGTGATCTTTGTATGAAGCTTTGAAGGTCATGTATGAAAACACTGACTGGGTTTTATCAGGTTTCTCCTGTAACTGTGTTGTAATGCGGGCAGATTCAGGGATGTTAGACCAGGATATTTTAGGAGGTTGTGCGGGGCAGGGGGCTTCAGCAGAGCAGCTTAGATTTACTGTAGTTTCCTCCATCACATACTGTAGCTTACTATGTTCAAGTTCAAGAGGTTGTGGTGAGTCTACAAGGTAATTGATGACAGACAGCATTAAGGAAAACACACAATGCACGTTAGAAGGTCAGGGTTTCACACTTGGGGTGAGGTTTAGCACATTTGCACTTGTTAGATTGACTGTTTCACAAGGTAAAATCATTGTTACCAATATTTTTAATATTTTGTACATGCATAAGAAATGCAACCTCTCAACACTGAAGATATAGTTTTATAATGTTACAGTATTTTTCAAAAATGCAGTTTGTCAAAATGTATCGTATAAAACTGATGATAATACTAATATTTTCATTTGTTGTTCAGTTGAGATGACATTTACCTGTGACATTGATCCTCACAGTGTTGCTTGAATCAGCTGTATTGGGGTTAAATGTTGCTCTGAACACATTTGGCTCCATTTCCAGACTGACGTAATAGCGGTCTGAATGATTCATCGTGATGTTATAGAAGACAGTGGTGCAGTTCCTCTCATTGAGATCTCCAGTCATCTTTATGTCACTGAATTCTCTAATGATGTTTTCACTGCTATTAAAAGCTATAAAACTGTCTTTGTTTGCAAACTGTGATTTGTTTTTCAGCCAGATCCCATAAATAGATGTTGCCCTCTTACGTTTGTCCTCAAAATTGGAGATGTTGAATGTGCAAGGAATCTGCAAACAAGAGCCTGTCAGAGCTGTTACTGTCTGAGGCATCACAAAGTAGGCATCATCAGCTGGAACATAAAACGCATTAGTCACACTAGAGACATGAAGAGATGAGCATTTGGTTTTTAATTCCTATTAGTATACATTATAATCATACACATCCTTATTCATAATGGCGACAAAGATCGACCAACCTGAGTGAGCATGTCCCAAAACAGAGCTGATGAAAATAAAGCAAGTGATCTGGTTTCCTGCCATCGGGGTTCGTAGAGGGGATGACACTGAACTTTACAATAGCCACAAAAGAGTCCAAAACACCATCACAGTACACTTCATCACTATACAACACAAAATACATCTGTCACAGACATTTAACAACCTTACTGCATTACTATATTTGTTGCCTGCTGCTATAGAATGATCTAAGGATGAGATGCTACATTTTCACTGCAGATGCTGTACATAGTCATCTGATGTATTAAGTTTACTTATTTTATTTATCCACCTGTAAATATGTATAACTTAACTCATTAGGCTGACCACATTTACAGTCGCTTCAGTAAAAGTGATTAATCTGAACGACAAACATATTTAAATTATTTTCATTCACTAAATAAACTTCTCTTAAAAAACATGCATGCATACAGGTTATACGAAATTATTTTCACGTTGTGCCAAAAACAAAATACATTTATTATGCTCAAAACATTTAGTACGATAAATGACTGGGCCTGAGTTACTTGATTCATTGGAAAACTCACAGGAAGTCACAGTCAGCTGAGAAGCTACTGCAAACATTCACCCAAAAACAACTCGCAGCTCTCACTTTCTGTTACTGAAAGACTCTGAAATGAATTAACAGGTTGGTTTTCAAGTTATAGCCTATATATAAAATAAACATTTTGTGTGAGAAAGAAATGGCAAGACTGAAATTTCGGTAACACTTTATAATAACTTTCATGAATAATCAGTAAACCACCATAGTTCTATATTTCATATCTAGAACGTGGGAAAAAAAATTTAAAAAAAATGTGCCTTGTTAATGTTTACTAATAAATGTATTAAACATTACCAATAATTAATCATTTCCATGTACTAAAATGCTTTGCAAATTTTCAATAAACTTCTAATTCAATAGATCATGCACAGCTTGAAAATCTACAAATGAGTTTTACAGATGTATAAAATGATTAAAAGCTTGTGTTCATGCACAACACCTTTGCTGCTGTTGAGGTGTGATGCGGGTAAGGTTAGGGACAGGTTTGGTGGTATGGGTAGGTTTAAGGGTTGGGTAAGTGGTCAACAGTGTACAGGGGTCAATTTGATTACTATAAGGGAACACGATTCAATCTGTTTATATTGCATTTTGATAAATTATAAATGAAGTATTTTTTTGAAAAAACATTTTTTTCCCCTCCTAATGATGTATGACTCAAGGAATATTCTGTTTAATGATACACAATAGTATACTAATATAAGTGTTGAGGTGATTAAAAATGTTTTGCACCCAAATTACAATATGTGACATGTCTTTACCAAGCATTTAACTAAACTTAACTAACCACCCTTTACACAAACATTGTTAAAGTAGCTAAAAGTCCAGTGCCAATAAAGATACAAAAAAAAATAGTAAATGTTTATAAACATTTACAAATTATGAATAGTCTCAACTTTAGATTGGGTACTGCAAAAAAACATGAACAAATAATTAATAAATGATTTAAGATGTTCAAATAGTAGAAGTCTACACAACAACAACTACAGACTGTGATTATGAGTTAATGAATATATTAACACGAACAGTCTGTGAAGTGCTTAAAATGAGTAATTAAGCTATATCTTCACAACATATGTAAATGTAAAAAATGAGCATTAGCCAATATGTGAATTGAAGTTTAATGACATTTGTAAGCATTCAACAGTACATCAACAAATAAGCTTGTAAATATTGTATCATTTCTGTTAAAATAATTTGTAGATTTTTAAAACGCATTGAAAGTTGAATGACATTTGTAACCACCATGATCAGTTAAGCATTATATAATGTTTGTTAACGATTTATTAATGAAGCTTTTAATCATTGTAAACCATCTGTCAAAATCATTTGAAGATAAAAAAGGCATGATCATATGAATTGAATGTTTAATCCATTTGTAACTCATTCAATTTACATGAAATAATGATCTGTTCATCATTTGGTAATGCTTAATAAGTTAATTAGTTAACATTAAAAAGCACATTATCTCATATGTGAATATATATTAAGTAATGACTAGGTAAACATTATATAATGTTTGTTAATGATTTATTAATGAAAGTTATTATAAAGTGTTACTGAAATTTCTTACCTCAGAAAAGCAGTTAAACTTATAAGAAGTAGACGTCCCTAAATTTCTCCTCTTTGTTGCAACAGCCTTCTAACATCTAACATGTTTCATGTTGCGACATTGCACTACACCCCCAATGCAATGTCATTACAGGAAGATATTTATAGGAACCATAGACGTCACTATAGATTCTTCCTTTTTCTTTTTCTTCTGTGCTTTAAATCATTTTACAAAGAAAAAGATATGTGCATGATATTACGCTGTCTGTTAATTAGATATCATCATCTCATAATTTGTGTTGAATTTATAAGACATTGTTAACATTACCGTTAGCTAGCATGCAATATCTATTACACTGTAACTTACAGGCAGCCTCACATAAAAATGTATTAATTAACAAAGCTTTGATTATCACCACAGTCTGAAGTAGTGAACACTCACTCTTTCTGTTCTAACTTACAAAAGATCCATGAAGCTTATCTGCATGAATTCATCCTGTCAGAGCATTTTCCTGTCTGTTTACTGTTAGCCAACAATCTCAAGCCACAGAAGCAGAACCTTAATCAAACATTTTAGCTACGATTATGTCCCTGTTAACAAATGATTGTAATTCAACTATTATATATAAACAGTTAAAGAAACAAAGCCCTACTAAAATAGGCCTAGCGACACACTAAGTAGTGCAGTTTACAGTTTAAAGAAATGCAACAACAGAACATATGGGACTCTATAGTTCACTCTTCAACCCCAAAAATGAAATACATTCATTATTTACACAAACCTGTGTAACCATGAACCAGTATGTCAGTTTAATTCATTTCACAAAAGAAAACTGTGAGCAGTGACTGTCAGAATGTGCTGGACATAAGTCTTCCCTAGTTTTCAAATCTTATGCAGTCTCACAAATTTATGAATTTATGATCTATGATGATAAAAGTAAGAATTAGTGAGGGTGGGGCAGACTTTTATTCTTCTCCTTAATGGTGTCCCTTGCCCACTCGATGTACACAAACAGGCATTATGGCAAGCCGGTTTAACATTTAATGCTTAAAACCAAAGAATGATGTGTCTCTTCACAGAGAGAGTTTTCTATAGCTGTTCTTTCTATAAGACAGAAGCAAAACCAGAGACGGTCTTATTACTGGCAAAACTGCTTTGCTTGGACATCCTCTGGTTTCTGCACCATTTCTTAAGGGGGCAGTGCCTAATTTGCTTGCTGACAGTGATGAATCGCTGGGATAATGAATACTAATGCTAATGCATAAACATCAAATAAACATGAGAACTGCCAAATAATGAAACATAATTGCATAAAGAGAAAAAATACATAAAAATATAGATTTGTCTTATTCCTGCCTTTTACAAATAAGCAGTGGTGGAAAGAATACTGAAAAAATATACTCAAGTAAAAGTACCATTAAACCAAAAAATGTAGTGTGAGTAGAGTAAAAAGTACTTGTCCAAAAAACTACTTGAGTAAAAGTAAAAGAGTAGCTTATTTAAAAGTACTTATGAGTAGTGAGTAGTGAGTACTGAGCTGCAGATTCTATCCCCTTCAAATAAAAGCTGTGCACTGCACATACTGTAATTCAAATTATAATTGTAGTTTAAGAACATTTAAGAATATCTTATCATCCAACAGTCTTAATTTTGGGTGCCAACTCTTTGAAATACATCAAAAACTTGGAAAAACTATTACAGAGATGAAAAGATGAAAGAGTTATTCTTAGTACATTCATCACCATTTAAATCATAGAGTCTGAGAAAAAAAAACGAGATTTAAAATCAGGTGTAAGGCCACTGAGCCTGAGCATGCTATTGTTCCACATAAAACATCAATGTTCAGAAGAGTGCAAAGAATACAAAAACCTTTCAGCATCACACACCATGACATAAAGAGAGATTAAAAAGAGCCAATTTCTCTCCAAAATGATGCCCGTTTTAGTGTTTTGTGATAAAGAAATGAGAAAACTAATATTAACAAACATGAGAAAACTAATATTATCAAACATGATTGATAATGTTACAATTTAAATATTGTTCTAGAAAGGAACATCATCCCCTATCTTTTACACAGCTACATTTACTCAAATTGTTATACTGACAATATCATTTGTAAGGAGAATGCGTTAAATAGTTTTTCTCTGAAACATTTTTCAAAAGAAAATACAAACAGACACACACACGTTTCTTCAACATGCACAGTGCTGCAGCAGTCTCGGTGAATAAGTTGCTTTATCAGCAGCATCTACAGCTGAATGGAACAAAAAATTTTGAACTTGAAAAATGTTTTCGTGCCAGTGCACTTGTTAAATGAAGATGGATTATATGAAAATTTTCAAATAAAATCTTTATTAACGTGCTGTAGTTTATTACATCACACACTGACAGAGATCCAGCATAAGTTAATGCCATGGGTAATCAATAAGTTGCATGTGTCCGCAACACAAATACTAATCCTGAAGAGTCAACAAGCTGCAGACTTCTCCAAGTGACTGCTGCAGGATGCACGTGAGGGAGAGAGGCAGTGCAGATTGCACGTCTCTCTATACTGAAGTAAATGGGAATTTACCGCATTATGAAAGTGTCACATGAGGGAGTTATTAACACTGTACGCAATACCCCCCCAACCTCACACCAAAATTCAGGCCCTGTAGATAGGCTAGCATATACAGATCATTTCGTTGGCAGAAATCCGAAATTTTCCTTATATTAGAGGAAGATGCTGATAACCCGAATGAATCGATGCTTGAATGCACTTCCACAGCAGCCATGAGTAACAGCAGTTGATAGATTTAGAATTAAAACAAGCATGTAACGACCACAAAAGGAGGGAAAATAGCAGAGTAAAACTACGGATACATCACTAAAAATTTACTGTAAAAGTACACAATTTTTAAATGGCTCAAAAGAGTACAATTTCTGATTTAAAAAACGACTTAACAGTAATGTGAGTATTTGTAATTCGTTACTTCACACCCCTGCAAATAAGTAAGAGTTCTAATTTTCCTGAACAAGTATAATTGAATAGTCACTATTGTAATGAGTACTAGTATCTAATAAATAAGAACTAGGCCTATTATCAAATTAATAGCTACTATTATATTTATAAAAGGTATTAGTACCTAAATAATAAGCACTAGTAGCTAATGAATAAGTAGTACCTAATGGGATAGATATTAGTACCTAAAAAAGAAGTACTGTACATGAAATAAGAGCACATTTTAAGGATTAAATGTTAATACAGCTTGCCATACTTATCCCTATGTCACCAATGAAAAAGTCATACAGGTTTGAAGCGACATGAGGGTAAAAAACAGGATTTTCATTTTGTGTCAACTGTTCTTTTCATATTAATCCTGCAGTACTACCTTTTATTTATTCATTTGTTTTTAAATATTTTATAATTAAAATGTTGTATGTATGTGTTTTGCAACAAAAGTAAAACAATAGGCTACTACTAAAGTTTAATTTATATTTTCAAGTCTAACTTTTTATAATCCCAACTGAACAAATGTCAAAAAAAATCATCAAAAATTAGTAAATATATATAGATATATATTGAAATATAAACAGATGAATATAGAGATAAAATCTAAAGTTTTTTCACAACAGAAGACTTAAATGTCACGTCACGTCACTTAAATGCATAATCATAAATAGCCTAACATACAAGTAATTTCAGATTGTTACATGAAAAGAAGCATTCTGAATTTACATTTTTAATATTAAGGAAGAAAAATAGTAAAATAGGCAAGGCAAGTTTATTTATATAGCACCTTTCGACGCAATGGTAATTCAGAGTGCTTTACATAAAAGTAAAATAATCATAAAAAAGAATCACAAAAATAAAACAAGGAATTTAAAAACTTTGAAAATTATTTAAAAATTGATTTAAAATGAATTTAAGACAGTTAAAAATAGAAAATGATTATACATACATAAGCAAGCAAAATAACACAATTGTTTTTTAATTTTTTCCCAATGTTTTTTTTTTTTACATTTAAACATAAAATGATTTATTTGATTTTTAATAACAAACATCTTTTTTCTTTTTTCCTTTTTTTGTGAGATGTTAAAAAAATTATTATTTTTATTTGTTCACCTGAGCATACATGTTCTCAGGCAGAATACTGATGGCTTTTGGTTTTTTTGTGTAACACGTGGACCTGTGAATATACTACATCTGAACCTTTTTCATTGTTGTCTTCTGTTGGATCTTTCTCTGTAATGTGGTCAATCTGAGTACTGAATTCAGTATTACAGTCACGCACACTTTGATCATCAGAGATCTTGTTGTCCTGGTTGGTCACAGTGAGAACATTAGCATAAGTGGAATTCCTGTCAATAGTTCCATCCTGTGCCTAAAAATTTAAAACAAAAATATTTTGTGTATACCAGCATTTCAACTCTCTGAATAGTTTAGCACGTTAATGGATTTGACAGTGTTAATGTATTTGGTCTTGAGGGTCTAGATCTGCTATGCATGCTGCTGCTGCACAGCAAGTATGGACTTGCTACAGCCAATAGATACACAGACATGCTGCTGTGAGTGTATAAGATATGCTGCTGCTGCTGCATGAGTAAGCGCACATAAATCCTGTAGCAGATCTAGACAGGTGGAGCTGGGGGAGGTGGAGGATTTCAGAGGATTTCTGCACTGCTGGACCAGCTTATAGTGAACACTCAAACAGACTATTTAAAGGTTGAGCAAGCAAGATCATTGACTGAAGAATCTGCAGAGGCCAGAGCTTGTGCCATGTAGAATGACGTGATTGCCAGCAGATTGCATGTTAAGGACCTATCAGCCTGCGCTATCTAGAGTTTCATGACATGCACATATATCTCAAGTACGTTTTGTCAAGACCTGGTTCTGGCGAAAAAGAAAACTGAAAAAAAACTAACTCGTTTCGGTACCAGGTGGTACCGAGCACCCGGTCACCCCAGTTCTTGATGCGTTCTCCGAATGTTATCCTCTTCATAAAAGCACTGAGACGTGGTGACCTCAAGAGGAGGAAACGCATCAAACAAAACACCCCGATCAAATGAAAGAGTTCAAGCAGGTAAGTTTCAATTACATTTTTTATATTTAGAGCTTCTGTTATGAAAGGTTCTTCCAATTTTTTATTTGACTTTCTGATTGAATAAACTCGCCGTTAAGTGTAATGTCGTTATTCGTTAGCATAAGCGCGGCTAACGCTAATATAATGAGCATTAGAATGAAGTTTACTGCTCCTATAACTTTTATTACTGTAAAAAACAGGAGGACATAATGGTATTTACTATGTTTACACACCAGAGTCTTTTAAATGAACTGTGTGTCCAAAATATGCATGTTAGAAAATGTACACATGTATGGTTAACAGTGTAATGTCATATCAGTCCGTGAGAAAAAAAAGTGCTGGGCTTTTTTTTTTTAATTTAGTTAGTTGTTATTCTTAGCTGAATAACTCTAGCAGGTTTTTAAAAGACCTTTAAAATAAATATATGAACACAGTTTGGATTAAATAAAAGTACAGTCAAATTGTATCTCCTGTATAGACTTTACAATAACATCATGTTATCTAACATGAGTTAGATCTAGTAACGTCTTACAGTGAGTGAACAATATATTTTTACAACATTCATTAATGTTTGTGAATGTTATTTAAAACAAACACTTGATCATTCATGTGTGTTCATTGTGCATTAAATAAATGTAACAGATTGAATTTGTGATTTATGTATTAGTAAATTTTGAAATGAACCCTAAGAATAATAATTGCTATATAACTATTTTTTATTGTTAGGTCATGTTATCCAGCAAATGTAATCTTATTGTAAAGTGTTTTGAAGTTTCCATCTATTTGATATACACTTAATATATGTATGTAATCTTATCTAAATTTCTTATAAAAGCTGAGGTTTGTTATTTACTGAAAAGTTCTATTTTAGCTGGTGTCAATGATCTAATGTTGCATTTGGTCAGACTCAGTCCATTGCTTTACTGAAGTATATTATATTTTCCTTTTACAGCTGCAGACTGAGGAAGATCCTGAAACTGTAACGGGGCTGACGAGACGTGAGACGTGTGGATCCATCTGCAAGCTTTTAATAGAGAGACGTGGTAAAACAGGCAGGGTCAAAACAATGGCAAACACGTATATGGCGGGCAAAACACAAGAATAGTCCTTGGGCTAGTGGTCCCCAAAAAAAAATAACAAAAAAAATAAAAAAAAAAAAATAAAAGAAAAAACAAAAAAAAAAAAAGATCGGCAGACAGAATCCTGGGCGAGACGAGAGTTCCCAAACCAGGAAAACAGGCAAAGATCAAAAACCGAAAACAGCAGGCACGGCAAAACAAGGAAAACACGGAGACTTGGAAAGAGGTACAGGCTAAACAATACTCAGCAGAAAAATGTGGTTAGAGTGGGTGTTATATAGTGAATGAGTTAATTAGAAAACTGTGTGCAATCAGTGCAATCAGTGCTGTGTGCAATCAGTGCAGTGAATGATGGGATATGTAGTCCGGTGTGCTATGCAACAGTTTGTGTAGTGCAGAGTCAATGTAAATGGAAAGGGTGACATCTGGTGGTGAAAAAAACGGAAGTCCATGAACCGAATTCGTGACAAAACCACACCAGCAAACCCTAAACAGACAACAGTTTACAAAGTTTTTCATCAGCAGCAGCATATGTACAAAACTTTTGGTGAAACTTGTGTTACTTTTCATACTTTTATTACTTGGGAAAACTTGAAACATTTTAAATATTATAAAGATTTGTTTTGTACATTTATGTTTGTAACGTTATTAATAAAAATTTTTAAATTAGCATGTTTTTTTGTTTTGCTTTGGTACCGAAATTGGTAACGAGAACCGTGGATTTTCACTGGTATCGGTACCGAATACTGAAATTTTGGTACAGTGACAACACTAATCAGTATAAAATTTCAACAATATAGTAAATTTGTAGTAGTGAAGATATGTTCATTGCAATCCATTGTAACACAAAAAAATGCATTTTTAAAATGACCTTGTACACGTCATACTAACATACAACTGTGACATATATCACAATCTCACTTTCGGAAGAACTTGTTCCCTTTCTCCTCACCCTTTGCGTTTACTGGTTCCATGGAACATCAGCTTAGAAAGAATCTGTAACACAATTTATGTGGCCTCAAGTTTATTTCCATATGACAGTGTGTTGTGTGCCACTTATTGTTCTTTTGCGACATGTGGTTCGGTGTACGGACCACATGACCATAAACGATAAAATTACTTCCTATTACATGTACCCTTTATTAAGAGACTAGTGGAAGGGTGTTTTCAGTCTTTGTGTGTTTGGGACTGTGACCATTCACACTCATTCTGAGTATGGCTTCACTTAAAAAAAAAAAGCCAAACAAGAATTCTGAGCCATTACTTTTGAATTGAGCACTAAACCCAGTTCTCACTATGCGACTTTACGTAATTGCAAATCAATGTGTTGTTCAGACTACATGACTTGCTGTCTTTCTTGAAGTCGTTGTAGTGTTCACACTACGTGACACTACGGGGTCACACACTACACGAGCTAACAATGACTCTGTCACCCAATGACTCTACACTGTCCCCAAACCACATTTTGTTATGAAAGCGTACGCGAGAAGAAATTAGTCAGGAAGAAATTAGTTCTGCAAGCTGTTTGAGTAATGATCTGTTCTGAAAAATTTTGCTCCATTTCTTGTGTCCAAGTTTTTCTTAAAGCCATGTTGCTGCTGCTGTTTTTCTTCCGCTGATCTCAACCCATGCCTTGCTCTCTCATCGGGGCCGGTGAATGTAGCCATCTTAGAAATCACATTGGAAAGAGTCCAGACTATAAAACCCTTTACAGCAGTGGTTCTTAATTCCGGTTCTGGTGCGCAATTCCCTCCCCACTCAACACATTTTGTATTTCTCTCTTATCTAACACACATTAATATACGCCGTACATACAATATAAATAACCATACTTTCATTTATACATGTGTATATAATGCATGCATGTGCATTCATATAAAAATAATTTTAATTAATATAAATTGTCACATTAAATAGTGTTAACCTGATTGATAAATATCTTTTGTGATGTGTCATATAAAAAGAAACATAATTTGGTTATGTTAGATGTGTATTTTTTTATCTGATATGATAATAACTTACTAGAAAGTCTTATTAAGAGAGAACAAAATGTGCAAGACCAACATAGCACCTGCACAACTGATAGTGATCTATTTACAAACACTTTGGCGGTTGTTCATTCAGTGGTGTTTAAATGACTGGTGTTTTGCGGAACCATGCTGCAGCTATTATATATATATATTATCTATATCATCTATATATATATATATATATACTATATATATTGATGAATTAAAGCGAAAGAACTGATGGACTATTTTTTAGTTGACAAAATGACACATTTCAGTTTTTAAAAGTGTCCAGCATCTTACTTAGTTTAAATAACTAAATAACTTAGTTTATGACAGTATGTATGAGATTAAAGAGTTTTTAACAGTGAACTAAACACCCACCACCCCATGAACCTAAAAACCAATGGTGCACACACCACATTTAGGGAATCTTTTTCTCCAAAATTGTCTGCCCTGTGTGTCTTTGTCCTCGTCCTGTGAGAGGAAGCAAACAATTACACTGAAAACTTGACTTGACTGTGCATGACTGAAGTGCTTTGTAAAAGCTAATCTGGTCACTGCAGGAAGTCAAACACTAGAAGCACCGTTTCATATATCTTAACTTTGGCTGATGCTTAGACTAACACAAACACAATGCTGAGTATCTTAAAATCATATGTTTCATAATTACATCAGAGATGATTAAGTAACTGTAAATATAATTAATTATTTTTGTACAAATTACCTTGTACAAAATCCAATAGCAGAGAGCATGAGCACTGCCACAATTCCTCCCACACAACCAGCAATCATGGCCATAGATAGTCCATCTCGTCTTATGTCATGTGAAATGCCTGTAACTAGACCAGAATGTATTTCAAATAAACTGCATTGTTTTGGATCTTGTTCTTTACATTTAAACTGTGTAAACTCACCTTCAGCTGTGAGCTGGATCTCTGCTGTTGACTGACTGCCATATTTATCCAGTGCTGTCAAAGTCACATTAGTGCCAATAGAGACTGAAGTAGATGGATTGATGGTGATGTGAGTTTCTGTTGGAAGCACTTTGACAGAAACACAAGTACATACATAGAAGAAACACCAAAACAGCTGTGCTTTAGACATTTCTGGGTAGCGAAACATCAGATTCTATGTTTAAGTAGCACTTTGTGCATTTAAGCGAGCACAGTGCTCTGCTAAAGGAAATAAATGGTCAAGTCTCTTACACAGGACTCGTAACATCACGGTGGTCTCAGCAGAAGAGTCATCAGATGTATTTCTTGGATATGTAGCAGTGCAGGAAATGTTCTTCCTGTGATCTTTGTATGAAGCTTTGAAGGTCATGTATGAAAACACTGACTGGGTTTTATCAGGTTTCTCCTGTAACTGTGTTGTAATGCAGGCAGATTCAGGGATGTTAGGCCAGGATATTGTAGGAGGTTGTTTGGGGCAGGGGGCTTCAGCAGAGCAGCTCAGATTGACTGTACTTTCCTCCATCACTGTCAGATCATTGGGTTTAAGTTCAGGAGGTTGTAGTGAATCTACAGAAAATAAATAAATAAATAAACACATTGTATTTCATCCTTAAGAAACAGTCCTTAATTAAGTTAGTTATATAGTATTATGTAAAATGATTTACATTTGAATGTATTTAGTTATTACATTTATTTATTTACTTAAATTTAAGTGAAGTAAAGTATGAAAACCTGTATGTTAAAGACAGTGGAGATGACATTTACCTCTGACAGTGATCCTCACAGTCTTGCTTAAATCAGGGGAATCAGCTGGACTAGGGTTAAATGTTGCTCTGAACACATTTGGCTCCATTTCCAGTCTGAAGGAATAGCGGATGATTCATCATGATGTTATAGAAGACAGTGGTGCAGTTCCTCTCACTGAGATCTCCAGTCATCTTTATGTCACTGAATCCTCTAATGATGTTTTAACTGCTATTAAAAGCTATAAAACTGTCTTTGTTTGCAAACTGTGATTTGTTTTTCAGCCAGATCCCATAAATAGATTTTGCCCTCTTACGTTTGTCTTCAAAATTGGAGATGTTGAATGTGCAAGGAATCTGCAAACAAGAGCCTGTCAGAGCTGTTACTGTCTGAGGCATCACTGCAGAGTAGATATTATCAGCTGGAACATAAAAACACATTAGTAAATAATGACTTAAAACTTAGAGAGGTAAAGCTCTTAAAGGGACAGTTCACGCCAAAATTTGTTGAACAACTTTTAAATATTTTTTTTTTTCATGCTTGCTTTTGTCCATACAGATATGACCTCATATATATATATATTATATATATATTATATCAGTTGGTACAAAGTATTCAGACCCCCTTAAATTTTTCACTTTTTGTTATATTGCAGCCAGTTGCTAAAATCATTTAAGTTCATTTTTTTTTCCTCATTATTGTACACAAAGCACCCCCATATTGACAGAAAAAACCAGAATTGTTGACATTTTTGCAGATTTATTAAAAAAGTAAAACTTAAATATCACATGGTCCTAAATATTAAGACCCTTTGCTGTGACACTCATATAAACTCAGGTGCTGTCCATTTCTTCTGATCATACTTGAGATGGTTCTACAGCTTCATTTGAGTCCAGCTGTGTTTGATTTTACTGATTGGACTTGATTAGGAAAGCCTCACACCTGTCTATATAAGACCTTACATTTCACAGTGCATGTCAGAGCAAATGAGATCATGAGGTCAAAGGAACTGCCTGAAGAGCTCAGAGATAGAATTGTGGCAAGGCACAGATCTGGCCAAGTTTACAAAAAAAATTTCTGCTGCACTTGAGGTTCCTTAGAGCACAGTGGCCTCCATAATCCTTTAAATGGAAGATGTTTGGGATGACCAGTACCCTTCCTAGAGCTGGCCGTTTGGCCAAACTGAGCTATCGGGGGAGACGAGCCTTGGTGAGAGAGGTAAAGAAGAAACCAAAGATCACTGTGGCTGAGCTCCAAAGATGCAGTCGGGAGATGGGAGAAGTTGTAGAAAGTCAACCATCACTGAAGCCCTCCACAAGTCGGGGCTTTATGGCAGAGAGGCCCGACAGAAGCCTCTCCTCAGTGCAAAGCACATGAAAGCCCGCATGTAGTTTGCTAAAAAAACACCTGAAGGAATCCAAGATGGTGACAAATAAGATTCTCTAGTCTGATGAGAACAAGATAGAACTTTATGGCCTTAATTCTAAGCGGTATGTGTAAAGAAAACCAGGCACTGCTCATCACCTTTCCAATACAGTCCCAACAGTGAAGCATGGGGGGGGCAGCATCATGCTGTGGGGGTGGTTTTCAGCAGCAGGGACAGGACGACTGGTTGCAATAAAGGGAAAGATGAATGCGGCCAAGTAAAGGGATATCCTGGACAAAAACCTTCTCCAGAGTGCTCAGGACCTCATACTGGGCCAAAGGTTTACCTTCCAACAAAACAATAACCCTAAGCACACAGCTAAAATAACGAAGGAGTGGCTTCACCACAACTCTGTGACTGTTCTTGAATGGCCCACCAGAGCCCTGACTTAAACCCAATTGAGCATTTCTGGAGAGACTTAAAAATGGCTGTCAACCAACGTTTACCATCTAACCTGACATAACTGGAGAGGATCTGCAATGAGGAATGGCAGAGGATCACCAAATCCAGGTTTGAAAAACTTGTTGCATCTTTCCCAAAGACTCATGGCTGTATTAGATCAAAGGGTGCTTCTACTCTATACTGAGCAAAGGGTCTGAATACTTAGGACCATGTGATATTTCGGTTTTTCTTTTTTAATAAATCTGTAAAAATTTCAACAATTCTGTGTTTTTTCTGTCAATATGGGGTGCTGTTTTTACATTAATGAGGAAAAAAAATTAACTTAATGATTTTAGCAAATGGCTACAATATAACAAATAGTGAAAAATTTAAAGGGGTCTGAATAATTTCCGTACCCACTGTATATATACAAACACATACACACACACACAGTATATACATACAGTGGACATCAAAATTAGAGAGCAATCTATAAATACTTGATTTTTTCTGAAATATTGTAAATCTTCATTGCTCGAAATTTGAAGGAATATTAGCTGTGTAAAATTTTTTTCCAATAACATGTTACAAAATAACCAAGGCATTTTAACAAAAACCCTTTATTTTGTGGAAAACACAGTAATCTAAATTGAGAACAGTAACCACTGGTAGCACAAGATATTTACTACAAAAATTTGGGTTAGTAGGAAATTAGTAGGAAGTGTAGAGGCCCTTGCTTTGAATGACTTCAGCACATCTGCGGACGCAGGATATCACTGGTTTCTCACACTGCGCTGGTGTGATCTTGGTCCACTCTTCTTCTTCCAGTCTCTTCCATAGTTCGGTAACTGTAGTGAGTTTCTTAACCATAACTTTGTTGCCAAGGATTTCCAGATATTTTTTTATACTGTGCTTTATAATACAATTAATTGATGAAATATGCTTAAAAAAGGTCCTTCAATATAACTTCAAATAGTACTAATCAGTGAGCTTGAAATTTAGGAAATTGTAGTTCCCTTTCTGTCGGTCACTTCGACGTCACGTCGAGGACAGACGGAATCTACTTTGAGTGTAAACTAAACAAGCCAATGCACATTGGCATGTGACTATTGCATCCAGCTGCCGCTAGTTGCAGCGTGAGTATAAATAGGCAGCAGGAGCAACGCATAGTTAGCTTTTCGCTTCGAAGCCGAGCGGATCATTCGTTCTGCTCCTGACCAAGAAAAGAGTGCTACGAGCTTCTGCGGAGTCCTCTTTTGGTGTTGGTGTGACGGCGCTACAGCGGTGGTCATTGCCAGACAGAAGGAGATTATCTGTCAGTGTTGCGGTTGGCCATTTCCCCTGTGCAGTTCAGCACAGAAAAAAAGAGCAATTTCAATAAAAGAAATGGGCATTGAGCACGCTGAGGCAGCGTTCGTGGATGAGTCATGTTCCCACTGCGGGAAGATGACCATCTAGGAGTTGCGGTTGAGTACCTAAATAAGGTGTGGAGTTCCCGTGCCGCCACCTCATTCTAGTGTTCCCTCTCGGGGGGAAACTACTTCGGGCAGTAACCCGGGCAACTTGAGGATTACGGTGAGGAATTCTCCTGCAAGGAACCAACCTTTCAGGGTTCCTCATTCCTCACGCACTTCGCAGCCAGTGGAAATGACGATGGGACGTGCTGGACCAACTGAACAATGTGTGCCACTCATATCCTTCGGGGATCCCCCTGACGATCAGATGTCGATTGCGGCATCGGATGATGATCCGAATGTGTTGCCTCCTTCTGGGAGGGTGGTGCTATCCGAGTCAGACCCAGAGATGGTGGCTATGCTTGCTGAGAGGGTCGGGCTCGTGTGAAAACCTTCACCGCGCCCCGAGCCCTCGAGGTTGGATGATTGGTTTCTCGGGGTGTCTCACGCTGGTTCTCAGCGTCCCGCTCCAG
This sequence comes from Sinocyclocheilus anophthalmus, assembly GCA_018155175.1. Lineage (NCBI taxonomy): Eukaryota > Metazoa > Chordata > Actinopteri > Cypriniformes > Cyprinidae > Sinocyclocheilus > Sinocyclocheilus anophthalmus. The sequence goes on from JADLZN010010119.1 coordinate 244,806, forward strand.
TTCCTTTCTTCCAGGAGATGCATGAGGAGCTAACTAGGTCGTGGACGGCACCTTTTACTGCCAGAAACAGACCTAGTACCTCCTCCTCTCTCACTACCCTCGATGGAGTGGCAGCCAAGGAGTATGTGGGGATTCCCCTGGTGGAGCGGTTGGTTGCGATGCAATTGTGTCCAAGCACCGCTGCCACCTGGCAGGATAAACCGTGTCTCCCCTCGCGGGCTTGTAAGTGCTCGTCTAGTCTGACTGGCAGTGCTTATGGAGCCTGTCGGGAGGCTGCCTCTGCCCTGCATGCTATGGCGTTACCAACCGACCTCTTCAACGACACAGTTGAGAGCTTTACCCACCAGTTTTCAACCGCACAGAAGCAGACTGGCCATCAAACACATCCTGCCCCGTCCGCCGGCCACAGCACCTCAGCCTGCTCATCGCAGAGGGCGCCCCCCATTGCGTCTGCCCTCACCCCCATGCAGCAACAGCAGCCTGTCCAGGCCCCTGCCAAACCTGGTGGGAAGCGTAAGTGCAAGAGGCCCTGAGACAGGTGACCCAGAGTTGGAGGAAGCAGCTCTTCAGGAGATAGTGGCCACACCACTCCCTCCCCCGGAGGAGGACCAGGTGGAGAATCTTTTGTTTCATTTTATTTCTTTTCCACCGCTGGCCCTACAGCCAGCAGTACCCAAACCTTCAAATAAAGAGCAGTTTCCTCCATCTCTGGGTCTCAAGAGGGCATGGTGGGTGGTGGACGATGTAGAGCCGCACCACACTCATCCTCCTCTTTTGCCAGCGGAAAGCAGTGGGCGGTTCGAGGGCACAACGAGACATCCTCATGCACCCTCTGTCCAAACGTGGAACCAGGAAGGTGTTGTACCGCACACTCAGACCCCACTTCGGTCCGCCCACGAGCTGCCCAACCCGGGTCCCTGTGTTCCACCTCGCTGCCCCACTGCAGGTATGTCGGTGGTTCCTCTGGTCCCACTTGCACGGTATCTGGGAGCTCTTGCTGGCTCTTTAGTACTATCAGACTCAGCTATGCGGTTCAGTTCGCCCGGCATTCCCCAAAATTCAGGGGCACATCCATCAGTGAAGGCAGCCAATGCCCTTGTCTTGAGTGCAGAGATCGCAGTCCTACTGGCGAAGGATGCGATAGAGCCGGTCCCTCTAGCCGATATGAAGATGGGGTTTTACAGCCTTACTTCATTGTACCCAAGAATGGCGGTGGGTTACGGCCAATCTAGGATCTGCCAGTTTTGAAACGAGCACTTCACAGGCTACCGTTCAAAATGTTGACACAGAAAAGTATTTTCGAATGCATTCGTCCCCGAGATTGGTTTTGTAGCGATCGACCTGAATGATGCGTACTTTCATGTCTCAGTTCTCCCTTGACACAGGCCTTTTCTGTGCTTTGCGTTCGAGGGTCGAGCATATCAGTACAAAGTCTGTTCCATATCCATGGTTTGGGGCCACGTACAACAGGCATGCAGGCTCAGGGGTTTGGACGGGTCCCCAGCTGCATTGGCACATCAATTACCTCGAGTTGCTGGCAGTACGTCTTGCACTGGGCTGCCTGAAAGGGTCGCTATGGGGCAAAGACGTATTGGTCTGTGTGGACAATACTGCGACTGTGGCGTACATCAACCGGCAAGGTGGTCTACGCTCCCGTCGCATATTGCAACTCACCCGCCATCTCTTCCTTTGGAGTCAGAAGCATCTGAGGTCGATTTGTGCTATTCATGTCCCAGGTTCGCTCAATCTTGTGTGCCGACAATTTTCTCATGAGCATGCGCTTCCGGGAGAATGGAGACTCCATCTCCAGGCTGTCCAGCTTATTTAAAGGCATTTCGGAGCCCCTCAGGTAGACCTATTTGTTTCTCCAGAAACCTCCCACTGCCACCTGTTCTAGGGAACACTCGGCACGGATGCACATATTTGCGCAAATATGCGTTTCCCCCAGTGAGCCTTCTCGCGTAGACACTGTGCAAAGTCAGGGAGGATGAGGAGCAGGTCTTTCTTTGTTGCGCCCTACTGCCAACACTACCTGGTCCCCATACTTAGTGCTCCTTGCGACGCCCCTCCCTGCAGATTCCTCTGAGAAGGATCTACTTCCCCCCACCCCCCCCCCTCCCTGCATAAATAGTCACTGCTGCCCTCCCAACCCTATTAACATCTTTATTAAATGAATTAGTGTTGTCATGAACTTTGTTTACTACATTTCTAACGATTTATATTTTAATAAAGGTCAATTTGCAAGAGATAAACCTTACCTTAGAGCAGTGCAGTCAAAGAAAAGCAGACGTTTATAAAGACATCTTCCTCTCTGAGATTTTTTTAAAACACTTGATGTACTACTGATTACCTTCCAGCAGCATTACAGGATGAGATGAATCTGTCTTTATTCATTCTAACATGTCATTTGTTCAAAGAGAATGGAAGCAGCAACACAAAAATATGGCAATAAACACAATACTTAAAGGAGATCATGATCTGCACTCTTCAGTCTTCTTTTTTCGTTTTAATTTACATTCATTGTTGATGGGAAAAGACACAAACGCTTCAGCTCAAAGCGTTCCTCAGTGTGCAAAGCAATTCAATCCCTCCACCCACTTCAAATCACTAATTATATTGACATCATCGTTCATTAGCCAATGTTCAATTACTAAAATCATTCAATCATTTCCATTTAAATACTAGACCATTTTCATGTATATACACAACACAGATCATCACCTCCACTAATACACCACACAATATATCCGTGATTAAAACAAAAATATTTATATTTATCACAATTATACCATCTTGTAATTTAAATTGGTAATCTTTGCCCATAGTTTATCAAATGAGACCAAGGCTGTAATATATTAAGCATGTTATTCTTTAACTTTAATGTTAACTTAATAAGTCTTTTCTTGTTACTGTTCAATAAAACTGTCCTATACACTTGATGTTTTTATCCAAACAAATTTGGCACAAATATGATAATTCAGTGAATGGATGAATGATGTGACTCATGCAGACTTAAAAATGCACTGTTAACTTGTGTTGAAAGGGGTGTCAAAATAGTTTTATTCTATAATGTGTGGTCAGAGAAGTTAAATTTAATGCTGTTTAGAGCAGGGTGAACGTAATGTAGCAAAGTGTAAGGAATTTAATAACTCATGTCACTCACAAAACATTTAAATTTGTCAAGGAGCCACTGTCTCATTTTGACTGGTGTGGGAGGAGGTTGCAACACTTAAAACCCACAAACACGCAACACTTTAAAGAGAAAATTCAGACAGCTTTGAGACAAGGAAATGTTCGAAATTCTTAGACATTTGCTCAAGATATAAACATGTCTTCTTTTCCAGGAATTCCTTTTTCTTTTGCTCTTCTATGTCATTGTCATGTGAGATTAACAGAGACTAAAATAGAGCATAGATTAACAACAGTTATACTTCATTGTAAGGTGTCCTTGTTACAGTGTAATTAAGTTTAAGTACCGTGTAATATAAATCAACAACATACTTACTAGGATAATTTACTGTTATTACTATAGTAAGTACAGATATCATCAATGTGTAACAAAGACACAGTAAAATAAAGTGTTACCTCAACCTTGATAATTGACCTATTATCAAGCCTAAAAGCCTCGCCCCCTTAGTTACTGTTGCTCACTCGGACAAACAAACAGGAGTTGCTCACTGTCTTACAATGACAGCTGTGAGTGAAAACCTTCTTCCGAGGTGTTTCTGATAAACTATACAGAAGTACCAGCCTGCATTAGTTTTGTTTGCACCAAAAGTCATTTGTTTTCTATAATCTAGTTGCTTTGACTCTCCCCATTTGTACCAGGAGAAAATCATGTCATATGATGGAGTGGCTTTGCGTTTTCAGGTCAAAGTCACAGAGACTGAATCAGATGGATCGATGGTGATGTGAGTTTCTTTTGGAGGAACTTTAGGGCAAAATAGAAACATCTGTAGGTAAACTAGACATCAGATCATCACATCAAATAGACATAAACTAGGCACCTCAGTTGTGGAGAGTGTTCATTCACTGGGGGCACCTACAATTCCTGCTGGTACTAAGACACGAATCCGTGACCTTCGGGGTACAAGTCCACCTCTCTAACCATTAGGCCACAGCTGGTGACAATGCTATGGCCTTCAGGGGGACCCAGGCAAGATCATCCAGGGCCCACAGTAACAACCTGCACCAGGGCCCTGCATACCCTAGCTATATGGCCCTGAGCCTGACCATATATTTTTAAGAGTGTATTTTACTGAAAATCTTGCCACTCACAGAAATCTTCACTTTATTCCTTTGGGATTCCTTGTCTAGTTAGTGACATTAAACAAGAGAGCAAAACTTCATCAATTGTAACATTTTGTTTATCCATTGAGGAAACCATATTGGAAACTAGAAGAACCAAGCTTTTCTCCATTCAGAGAGTGGTGGTTTTTAATGGAAGTAGAAACCCAATTCCAAAAAAGTTGGGGACACTGTACAAATTGTGAGTAAAAAAGGAATGGAATAAATTACAAATCTCATAAACTTATATTTTATTCACAATAGAATATAGATAACATATCAAATGTTGGATGTGAGACATTTTGAAATGTCATGCCAAATACTGGCTCATTTTGGATTTCATGAGAGCTACACATTCCAAAAAAGTTGGGACAGGTAGCAATAAGAGGCCGGAAAAGTTAAATGTACATATAAGGAACAGCTGGAGGACCCATTTGCAACTTATTAGGTCAATTGGCAACATGATTTGGGTATAAAAAGAGCCTCTCAGAGTGGCAGTGATGGGCAGAGGATCACCAATTCCCCTAATGCTGCGGCGAAAAATAGTGGAGCTATATCAGAAAGGAGTTTCTCAGAGAAAAATTGCAAAGAGTTTGAAGTTATCATCATCTACAGTGCATAATATCATCCAAAGATTCAGAGAATCTGGAACAATCTCTGTGCGTAAGGGTCAAGGCCGGAAAACCATACTGGATGCCCGTGATCTTCGGGCCCTTAGACGGCACTGCATCACATACAGGAATGCTACTGTAATGGAAATCACAACATGGGCTCAGGAATACTTCCAGAAAACATTGTCGGTGAACACAATCCCCCGTGCCATTCGCCGTTGCCGGCTAAAAAACTATAGGTCAAAAAAGAAGCCATATCAAAACATGATCCAGAAGCGCAGGCATTTTCTCTCGGCCAAGGCTCATTTAAAATGGACTGTGGCAAAGAGGAAAACTGTTCTGTGGTCAGACGAATCAAAATTTTAAGTTTTTTTTTGGAAAACTGGGACGCCATGTCATATGGACTAAAGAGGACAAGGACAACCCAAGTTGTTATCAGCGCTCAGTTCAGAAGCCTGCATCTCTGATGGTATGGGGTTGCATGAGTGCGTGTGGCATGGGCAGCTTACACATCTGGAAAGGCACCATCAATGCTGAAAGGTATATCCAAGTTCTAAAACAACATATGCTCCCATCCAGACGTCGTCTCTTTCAGGGAAGACCTTGCGTTTTCCAACATTACAATGCCAGACCACATACTGCATCATTTACAACATCATGGCTGCGTAGAAGAAGTATCCGGGTACTGAAATGGCCAGCCTGCAGTCCAGATCTTTCACCCATAGAAAACATTTGGCGCATCATAAAGAGGAAGATGCGACAAAGAAGACCTAAGACAGTTGAGCAACTAGAAGCCTGTATTGGACAAGAATGGGACAACATTCCTATTCCTAAACTTGAGCAGCTTGTCTCCTCAGTCCCCAGACGTTTGCAGACTGTTATAAAAAGAAGAGGGGATGCCACACAGTGGTAAACATGGCCTTGTCCCAACTTTTTTGAGATGGGTTGATGCCATGAAATTTAAAATCTACTTATTTTTCCCTTAAAATGATACATTTTCTCAGTTTAAACATTTGATATGCCATCTATGTTAATCTGAATAAAATGTTGAAATTTGAAACTTCCACATCATTGCATTCTGTTTTTATTCACAATTTGTACAGTGTCCCAACTTTTTTGGAATCGGGTTGTATAAACAAAGGATTTAGTCATATTGAGATACTTTGAAATCTTAGTCAGCGTAATTGTACCACTGTTTTCCATGATGTCATGAACAGCCATTTCAGACAAATACTACTTTAGGGTGGAAATGAAGAATCCAGAGGATTGGAAAAACAAATATAGTGACTATCCCATCAACATTTTTGTCTCAAGTAAGTGGGTCTCCACCAGGGCTGGAGTGGGAGTCATTTTCAGCCCTGGAGATTCATGCCTTAGAGCGGCCCACTTTAGTTCACAACTGACCATAGTTATTACAATAATGTAATTAAAACTTCAGTATATAAGTCTGCAATAGCAGACTTATATACCTGCAGTTAAAAAGTCTACAAGTTATAATGTCTACCTGCAGTTAAAAAGTTATCAGAAATAATCACATTTGTTTTGCTTAACCTATCTAAAAATTGTTTTAATGCCATACAAAAAAAAAAAAGTCATCAGCCAGAGTAAATTGTAGTAAAATCGTGACTGCACAAGTAGTGTAGTAATTTAGGAGGTGAAAATACTGTGAAATCACATACATACAAATGGCAAGAAATTTGAAAGCATAACAACTGAACGTCTATGAAACGTCTATGCACATACATTTTTTGAACTAAAACGGCTATTATTGCAACCATATAGCCTATGAATGAATGAAAATGCATATTTTTCAATTAAAGAAAACTTGTGGGCTGAGTGTGGGCTGCTTCTGGTGCTTGGATTTCTACTTCAATAAAATTAGGTCCAAGTTTAAGAATGCGCTAGAAGTTAATTAAAAAAAAAAGTATTTTCCCCTCTATTTAACAGTCTCAACTCACAATAGTGAAAGACGTCTACCCTCAGATAGATTAAATGTTTTCCTGCCTTGCTAAATTATGGGCTCATGATCAATAAATTGCATTCGCCCAAACTGATTTGCCAAAATCAAATCGTAAATCGCTGTGAAACAGGAGCAGCCGGCAGAGGATTCTGCTTGGTCTTAAAGCCTTCATCAAAAGGCTACGTTCACAAATAAAACAATATTTTGCGCAAAAATAATGATTAATTATCAATTGAGAATTTGTTATTCATATGGTCTGGTGGTCATATGGCGTATGCCTGCGAATATGGGACAAACTGTGTTATAGCTTTCATATGGGACGCTTCTTTGACGCCTTAAATACGGGCATCCATTTCAACCCCATAGCAGTGGCATGACAGTACCGGCCCTTGCGGCCAAAAAACAAACCGGCCCACTGGGAATTTTCCCGGTGCTCCCGATTAGCCAATCCGGGCCTGGTCTCCACTGTAAACTATATTGTTTAAAATTACCCACTGTCAGGGTACACAGATCAGAGAGATGGTAAGTAAAGTTCAAGCAAGCTTTATTGAACACAGCAGAATGGATTATGCATGAGACAGTAATGCATGGAAGATGCAGCAGAGATGATCATATAGTTCAAATGGCCACACACACTCACACACACACACACGATGATACCTCAACACTTTCCGTTCCTTTTCTTGCAGGGTGACACACTGCCTTGAGAAGGAGACAAACGGGCTGTAGACTGAGTACAAGCAGTGGCGCCGTTGGGGAGCATGGGAGCACGCCAAGAAAATCCCCATATTTTAAATAATTGAAAGCGTCGCTTTTCTATCGCGAATGTGCCGAATCTGCTGATGTAATTACAACCGCTAATATAGAGAAGGGTAGGGGAGGCCACGGGACGCGAGCTCATCGTGCCCCGTTGGGAAGAATTAGCCAATCACCATCGAGTGTTCATTTTCAGTGCTGAGGAGTGTTGAGAAAAGAAACATCGCAGGGGAGGCTAGCCTCCCTTCTTATATCAACCAATCATCAAAGAGACGTAACTTGTGTGATATTAGTTTGAACGTCTGCCGCTGTGCTGATAATGTACTAAGTACTTATGAATAGTAGCGATATTGAATATTTGATCGCCAACATTTTTACCAAGCTGTCATTCAAACAGTATCTATACAAATTAGGGAAAACAGCCTAGCTGGATATAGGCTACAGCAGTCGGCTTATTAAATGGCGCAACAAGCAGCTCTCTTTAACACAGACTTTTAAGAAGGGATGGATGTTGGCTTCAAGTGATAGGCCAGGTAAGTGAAGTTATATTATCTTGCTGTATGTTTGTTGTTTTCTTTACGTTTTCTGACTAAAAGCTACCAAAAAGCCATTTTAAAGTGGTTATAAGCAAATAATAATAATAATCTGCAGGGATCCCAGACCAATACAATTATGTGCCTCCTCTATTTTAAAACCCACAAACCGCCACTGATACAGGAACCTGGAGACTGTAAATCAAGAGTGGAGACCATTTTCAAAAATAATTTTGAAAATCTAAGGCTACGTCCCATTAGCCAGAGCTTTTCCTATCCGATCTTTTTTTTCAAAACCTCCGTCTCAAGAAATACCTGCGCCAACATGAACCCGACACAAAGATGTATTATCATGCCAACCAGCCTGTGGCGCTGTAATTCGGCCACAGAGATACACTAAAAACGAGAAGAAGACTTGGTCTATGTGCATAAAACTTGCGCGTGGTATACAAACGAACATGGAACAATACATTTAATTAATCTGTGTTAATGTTAGTTAATAAAAAAAACAATCATTCAGTGTTTGTTCATGTTTATGTTGCTGTTACGTGACGTAGCGGTGTCTGACTCGGGGCGAGACGTGGGCTGATCGTTTCAAAATATACTGATGTCGCGTCCACACGAAATGCTGGGTCGTTTCAGATTTATCCACTCTGGTACCCGGTTTCACTCTCCCAAAATGCCAGATCCGTCTGGACGAAACGCCTATACGATACAAAATGTATGTGTATACAGCTAAACGCGTCTCCGTGTGGACAGGGCCTAAGACCCACCTAATGTTCTCCTTGGATTGTTACTCACCTGAAGTCTACTTACCTGTTGTTCGTTTCCTTGGGTGAGTCCTTTTGGTTAGTGCAGGTGGAATGAGTGACAGCTGGTTGTGATCCGTAATTAGTTGGTGATTGTGACTGGATGATTGTTACAGTGAACGGGTGAGCAGAAGAAGTGATGATGGGAGAAATTGTTCGGAGTAGGTGACAGAGCTGGTGACCATGACACTCACCAAGTATGCTTCATGATTATAAAGTCACTAAATATTTTTATAATCAAAAATGACAGTTTCTTATACTTTCTATGTTCTTCAGTGTGTTCTCTGGTGCATCAAATGTACAAAGAATCTGAACTCAAGAGCCACTCTTAGCCTATACTGCTAGGCAATTCTGCATAATATTTAGGATCTGAAAACAGAAAGGCAATATAAACATACAAAGACACTTTAAATTGTTTGTTTCACATAATTAGTGTAATACAAAATCTTTTTGATCATTTTCTTTTGAGTTAGACAGCACTAGGAACTGACTCACCTGAAAATACTAGTACAAGTTCAAACTGCAAGTACAAAAAAAAAACATGAAAGGAAAGACAGACATCTCAAATGCTGTAGGTACAAACACACACAAACATGAAAACACATTAGTTTTCATCCAATGAAGGCACTTCACATGGGTGGCCTTAGGAAAATAGAAAAGCAACATACAAAGACATGTTAAAAGCTCTTGTTCCCTATCGATACTTCACTTGTACTGCGTCGCTAGATGCTATGGGGGAAAACTCCTTTTCTCCGATAACAAGCCTTTTTTAATAACGCAGTGTAACTGCACGGCCATTGGTTCGTGCAGTGAAATGAAAATGAACCAATGGCGAGGTAGCAGAGCTGCACAAGCATATGGCCACGAAGCCCGCCAGAATCCGCCAAAATGGGCGGGGCCATCTGGCTATTTAAGCGAGCATTCTGGCATAGGATCCTCAGATTAATTCTCATTCAACGATGATGATCATCTCTTTGCTGATCCACGGAACTTGATGCCGCTCGGTGTTTACATGCCTTCACAGAGGATAGAAGCTGATTCAGCAACCTGCGCTGCTCTGCTGTTTTCGCTCCACGCTTCCAGCTCGAGCCGCCTTCAGCGTCCGCGCAACTCTCAGCACATCCCCTACCGCCATCCAGTGAGTTATAGAAAGAGCAAATTTTCCTAGCGATGTTGTTGCAAATGTCACGCTGTGAGTGTGGCTTGGCAGTGAGTGTGTCGCCTGTCTGGGCAGCACCCATGCCGAGCTGCACGTTCACTGAGACGAAATGCTCTCACTGAAAGCATGAATCTTGCTCTTTTCCGCTTGCGATCCGCCTTCTTCAATGAAGGCAGCCCTGCTCTCCCGTTTCTTCTCTCTCAGCAAACCTCGGAGAAAAAACACCGGAGTCAGGGAGCTAAGCAACCGGGTCTGAGCGATCTCACGCCGGCTCAGAGCCTGTGGGCTCGCTCTCCCCACTGCACTTTGATCTGCCGGTGTGTTTACACATAAGGATCAGCGCCCCTCATTACATCGAGCGGCTCAATCCTTCTAGGCGGATCCGAGTAGAATGCCATCACCAATGATTCTGTATCACTGGCAGCTTCGCATTTGTGTGTGCGCCGCTGAGGCTGCGCTCATCGAGACGGGCTGCTTTCACGGCGAAGGCAGTCTGTCCCTGATTTGCTAGCGGACCCCCTTCTTTAATGAAGGCGGCCTGCCTCCCCCTCTCTCATGTTTCTCTCCTCCCAGTTACCTCTGAGAAAGAAACGGCGATCTCGCGGGGGTGAGCGATCAGGCTCCAGTGATCACTTCACTCTCCACGCAGCTCCTTGATCCGCCAGTGTGTTTTTACACATGAGGATCAGAGCCTCTCGTTTTGTTGAGCGGCTCAATCCTTCTAAGCAGATCGGAGCAGAATGCTGTCACCAATAATCTCTATATTGCTGACAGCGGCGAGTTTGAGTGTGTGCTTGAGCCACACCCATGCTGAGGCTGCGCTCACTGAGACAGACCACTCTCACTACTCATGGTTCGCCTTCTTCAATGAAGGCAGCCCGTTCCTCCCTCTTGTTTCCTACGAGCGGATCTGAGAGAATGCGGCCAGCACCTTTGATTTGCCGGTGTGTTTACACGCGAGGATCAGATTCAGCAATACTCCTCTTCTAACGAGCGGTTTGATCTTTTTAGGCAGATTGGAAGAGAATGCTGTCACTAATATTTATTATCGGTGACAGCTTAAGAATTGGATGCATTTGAGCCATGCCCAAGCTCAGGCCGCGCTCACGGGGGCTGACTGCTCTGCTGCGAGAGCATTGAGTCTAGCAAAGCATTTTTTGAGAGGATCAGTTCTCGCCAGGCTGGAACTCCCTCGAAGAAAACTCGCTCTCTATTCTCCATTCCTCCGTTAACACTAAGCAATGGAGATTCTATTCGAGCAGGGCATGTTCTTTGCTCGCATGCTAATGAAGTCTACCGCTGTGACAGCAGTCCAACAAGACAGCAAAACTCCCTCTTCCACTCGCAAGTATCAGGCCCCTGCATGGCGACCTACCACTCGAGTCAGTCCAACCCCTTGCCACGCGGGCCGAGGCCTAGCAGTTCGTCCCCTGAGTGCCAGGTTGGGGTTTGGGGATAATAAAACGAGAATACTAACTTCAATTCAATTGGAACAATTCTTTGTATACTTTGGTGGCCACAACAAAGGGCTTCCGGTCATGAAGCAGAGAATTTCTCGGTGGTTAGTTGACGCTATTGCGCTAGCATACTTCTCCCTGGGCCTACATTGCCACATAGGAGTACAGGCACATCCCAAGAGGGCCCTCTTGGGCATGGTTTAGCAGTGTGTCCATAGCAGACATCTGTGCAGTGGATGGCTTGGAAGTCCTAGCTTTACAGGCTCAGGTCCTTTCTGCTTAAATGGGCACGCACCTGCTGCAAGGCAGGTCCAATCCTTCAGGCTTTTTTGCCTCACTTCAGGTACGCTCTCGGCCCTCCTTATGTGCAGATGCTGTACAGGATAGTTTTTGGAATGATTATCCCAAGGCAGGGAATGACCTATGACGGAGTTCACCCCGCTTGCCTCCGGGGGGCTACCTCTGCTTATTACTTGGTCAACTGAACCATTAGGGCTTAAGGCCCAAGTCGCATATAATCGTAGTGCTCTGTCCTAGCACGGCTGGGGAGTGTACTGGTCCCCATAGGTTTCTAGGACACAGTACGAGGGAAAAGTATCGATAGGGAACGTATTCAGTTACTAACGTAACCTTGGTTCCCTGAGATACAGGAACGAGTACTGCGTTGTTAGCCGTGCTATGATGCTGCATGACTTATATAGCCCGATGGCCCCACCCATTTTGGCGGGCTCTGGCGGGCTGTGTCGCTCCCTGGCCTGGCCAGAGGCTTGTGCAGCTCTGTTACTCCCATTGGTTCGTGTTAATTTTACTGCAGAACCAATAGGCATGCAGTACACTGAATTTTAAAAAAGGGGTTTCAGTATAGGAGAAAAGGAGTTTTCCCCTAGTTGTCTAGCGACACGTATCATTCCAGTATAACAGGGACGAGGTTAGTTAGTATAATTTTTGGAGTACATTTTGCAAAACACTTCTAAAGCTTTTCTTACGATTCTAAAAAGTTTCTGATCATTTATTTTCAGCACAAGGAACTTACCTGAAGATACCAGTACAAGTTCATGCATTAAGAACAGAAAACCCGTGAACAAAATGACAGAAATCTTGACACTATAAAGACAGTTCACATGGGTGCAGGTTTGCACAATAAAACCCACCCAATTGCTACTCAAAACTATCCCGATCACGTTCCGGGGGGGGGGGTAAAACAACGTCTTTGTAGGGTTCGCGTTTCGCGGGCGATACATATCCAAGGTATGGGTCGATTCCAACCCACAGCGTGAAAAAAACCATGGCAACAGTGTTAAAGTAGCCCGACTTGGCAACATTGCATGTGTGCCACTTTTTTTGAAAGACACACCTGCTGGCTTATTATGATTTGCATTTTTACTTTAACATTTTATTTTTGTGATTATATTTATGTTTGTTTTCACTTACTACAATGCAGTTATTTTCAGACATAGTTATAATGTGGAAGTTAAATCTGTCCAGTTCCACTGTAATTATGGTTACACTATAATTAAGGTTATGATTTTCCATGACCAAATTAAAAACAAACAATTTCAATCCAAAAAAAAGTGCCAAAAAGCTTTACTTACTATATTTAAGCTGGCTTGTAAAATCCAACCTAGTGATCTACTACTTAAGCTATTACTATTTGATTTAATGGGCCAAAACATGTTAACAAAGTGCTAAATCATGCTAGCAACATGCTATAACATGCTAACCACGTGTTAAATCATGCTAGCAACATGTTAAAAAAATGTTGACCGTGCTAAATCATGCTAGCAACTTCTAAACATGCTAATAACATGCAAAAACATTGTGCACATGCAAGCATTGTGTTAAGTCTAGTGCTGTGTTCAAAATATCGATACGACGATGTATCGTCACAGAGATTTGACGATACTGTGGCACGTGTGCAGCAGTGGACCACGCTTAATTTGTTTAAAATTTAGTAGAAAAGTGCAAGGTTTCTAAAAAAGAATGAATAGAGCATCTGTTAATAATCTGGCAGCAGAGGAACACAACGGGGTTGCCTGATATAAAGAGACGTAAACCCCAAAACAAAGCTTTACACGTGCGCAATACAAGAAATATCTGCTAAACGTGCTACTTATCTTTATCAACCTGGCAACCCTGTGCTCACGCGCTCTCTCTCCACTGAATAAACGCGCTTGCTTTCTGAAAACACCGCTTAGCTTGCAGTTTAGCTATCTCCACTTCAAGTCTATTCTCAGAAAAGTGTGATTCATCAACTGTTCATTTATGACACACTGAGAGAGAGAGAGGGAGAGAGGCTGTGTATGTATGAATTAGCACATGAATTGCCACGTTTCTCTATTAAGAGTGAAGCTGTGGCTTTAATTCCTTTTGATGTTACCAGCTCCTTGTTGAGAAATATAATGTAGCTCTTGAGCGATTAAGCCATTTAGTTGATAAAATTGCGGGGCAGCGCTAAAAAGTTTGTTCCTGAATGTCTGAGTTCAGCCGCAGCGTGATCTGTGTGTGTGACTGAACTTAACACCAAACTGCTTCTGTTCTGTTTCACACAAATGCTGGCACAGAAGTGCATGTTCGGCTAGAGTCGCTTTGAACTCGTGCATCTTCGGAAGCGGAGCTGTGCGGAAAGTTAAAAAAAATGTTGTGCACACCGCCACGCAAAACGAACTTGCAGACGCGTTGAGTATAAATCAGCCTTGAGCATGTGTGCATCAGATACAGTGAAGTCAGCGCGTTAGTTTAGAACTCTTCAAAAAAAAATGTTATTGTAGAGAGTGTGTTAATTTGTGCAATGATAACCTACCAGCAATGTAAATAATTTTTTAAACATATTAGAATGAGTAAATTACAATATAAATTTATTAGAACAACAACATTATTATTTATGGGCTTAAAAACAAAACGACAGAAAAAAAAAAAGAATATTGTACCTGGTGGGGAGTGCACAAATGTAAACATGAAACATATGCCATTACCTATATTGTACTGTGGTACAGTTTTGGAGGCCCTTCATAATGCAGAGGTCAATTGCCTGCTCTGCCAATAGTTAGAAATGTCACTATAGTAAGCAGTGTTTAATAAAGAGCTGTTTTTCAAAATTCTGCTGAGGTGGAATTCAGTGCAGTCATGTATCGTATCGTATCGTATCGTGGCCTCTGTATCATGATACATATCGTATCGTGACTTTGCTGGTGATACACAGCCCTAGTTAAGTTATGTTAGTAATATGATAAAACATGCTAGCAATGTGTTAAATTATGTTTTTAGGGGCTGAATTTTAACATAGTTGTTTATTTAAGCTGTCAATATTTCAATTCAAAACATTTAACATTTTCATAATAAAAAATTCAATAATTCATATTCACCTTCAAAAATTCACTTCCAAAATATTCAATCTGTATAAAAATACGATGTATAATATTCGACAATCAATTTTCAGTCCATTTTATTTCACTTTACAAATTCACTTCCACAAATTCAATGGTTCAAATTCGCCATAAAATTCGCCATTGCACATCCGGGAACTGCAGGAATAGCAGTAGAGTACCGATGAATGATCTGCATCTGCTGTTAATCGCTCACCAGCAGGTGGTGCAAGACCAAAGCAACAGGTAGAGCAATTCATTCATTCACAAAAACTGATCTGCATATGGAAGTAAAATAATGACAAATGTCTTTGAAACAAAAAAGCATGTTGAATTGCACTAACTGAAAAAATAATGCATTGCATCAACAGTGCTTGCACTTTTTATGCCTTGTAGTTTCACGGGCTTGCATTTTTTATGTTTTATTTCAATTCAAAACATCACACACCATTTCATACTAAAACTTCAATATATTCTTATTCACCCTTCAGAGTTAACTCCAAAAATTCAATCGTTAAAAATACGATGTGTAATATTCGACAGGCAATTTTCAGTCCATTTTATTTCACTTTACAAATTCGCTTCCACTAATTCAGTGGTTCAAATTCGGCAGAAAAGTCAGCATTGCACATCCAGGAACTGCAGGAATAGCAGTAGAGTACCGATGCATGATATGCATTTGCTGTTAGTCGCTCACCAGCAGGTGGCGCAAGACCAAAGCAACAGGTAGAGCAAGCCAATTATTCACAGAAACTGATTTGCAGAAATGGAGCAAGTGGTAAGTAGAATTTATGATTATCAGGGCCAGTATGTATTTGCGGAAAAGCTGATTAAGACTCAAGAGCTGTGTTTACGTTTAATTCAGCATCTTTGCTGTTACTCGTTTCCCCGTGTAGCCACATGTAAGCAGCTTTCCCTACCAAAGGAGATTATAATGCTATTTCACCCAACACTGATATATAGGGGTGTAAAGATTCATCGATATGGATCGATACATCAATATGATGTCTGACGATACAATGCATCGATGCCACACATAAAATATCAATATCTGTGGTATAAATAGACACCTTTATTTTGGCACCGTCCACATTTCACATAATGTCCGTCTATGCATTAACGCCAACGCGTGCATTCTCGTTCAAACTCACGTATAAGGACTCGATATAAGGACTGCCCGAAAGCTCAAGGTGAGCATAAAAGAAGCTCGGGATTGTTTGCGGAACAGTCGAGCGCTGTGTGAGAAGTTTTCTGCTGCACACACACACACAGCCGTGTCTACACCGCGCGAATACTAAATTGAGCTCTCTTCCGCTTACAGACAAAATTATATCAAAATTCGTTTTGGCGAATATCCTAGTAAACACAGATTGTTAGGCATATGTCTTAAAGGGGTCATATGATGCGATTTAAATTTTTCCTTTCTTTTTTGGAGTGTTACAAGCTGATTGTGCATAAAGAAGATCTGTAAGTTGCAAAGACTAAAGTCTCAGATTCAAAGAGATATTCTTTATAAAATTTCAGAGTCGGCCACACCTACCTAAAACGGCTCGTTCTAACACGCCCCACCTGTCTACGTCACGATGTGGGAATATTAGCATAATGCACCCAAATGTTCACACAAAGAAAGAAGACGTAAGTTTTAGTCTCACTGTAGTTTTGTTGCCGCCGCCGCCATGTCGTGAAGACGCTGTGTGCTTCGTTGTGAAAGCGAAACTACTTTGTTTGGTCTTCCAAAAGAGGACGATATCTGCTTCGTCATGCATGGAGCTGATCCCTGCTGGTCACTGAGGAAATACATCAACTTCCACGTGGCGACGCGGAATCAGCCAGGGTACGCTCACATGTAGGTTGCCGCTCATTCGTGGACAGCCGGGCGCGCCGTTCTATGACCCGCAGCCGCAGCTCATGCTGCCCAGGCATCGCTCACGCTAGCCGGGCTTCCGCTCACGCTAGGCGCATGTGTTTTTTTTTCGTTGGAAGCGAAAATACTTGTTTGGTCTCCAAAAGAGGACACGACTACAACAGTGGTATTACAACACTGTTCCATACAGTTTAACCCAACATCTCCAGATGGTGCACGGCAAATTTATGGGAAGGACTGTTTAATGATTCGGGGAGAGTAAGTTCGATTAAATGCCGGCTTTGGACCCATAAGTACATTGTTATTTAAAGGATTTGATGATTCAAACGCGAGTTTTGGGCTGTGTGGAGTAGCACTTGTTGTTTGTAATTTCTCTGATCACAAATGAAGACATGATTTTATGTTTACGCGGCAACGCAACGCAACGCGTAAAAAGAAAGTATAAATCATTATAATCCATAATTATGTCCCCACTGGATGAACAAATGCCTCGTTTATAATGGGTTAATGTTTTTGTCTCATCGCTCCGGCCGGACCGGCATCAACAGGAATGTAAGGGGCGTTACATTTCCGACGCACGCTTGTGGTGTTCGGCCAATCACAATGCATTGGATAGCTGGCCAATCACAGCACACCTCACTTTTCAGGACGATAAGCTAGTTAAAAATACGAAGTGTTCAAAAAAGGGGGCATAGAGGAGAAACAATAATGTTCATTATGTGGAAAAGAATGTGTTTTTTAACTTTAAACCGCAAAAACATTTCATTACACCAAATACAAAAAATAATGTTCTTTTTAGCAACATCATATGACCCCTTTAACATAACAGTTGAGAAAGAAAAGACATGTGTATCAGTATATTAAATCCGTGCTTCCTTCAGTGAAAACAAACTAATAATAAATCTAATGCTCTCAAAGAAAGATACAAGTGCTCACTGCTCCTGACTAAACCATTGTAACATCAAAAATGATTAATCTACATTTAATTTCTCCCGTGACGGAATCTTCAGTATGTTAATTTCTGTTGGTACCTGAAAATTTATTTAAGAATGAAACTGAAAAACCTGAAAAGCACTGTTTATTGAACTTGTGTCTTTGTTCTATTGTATTTATTTGCTATTGCTTGTAATTTGGTTATCTATAGAAAAGATTTGAGCACTGAGCCCATAGTAGCAGCCAGAATTGTTTTTTCAATTGTTTATTTTCTTTATTATTAAAAAAAAGAAAAAAGTGTAGGCCTATTTTTTTTTTGTGAATGTCCCAATTGAGGTACAGGATATGAAAATTTCAGATAAATGTTCATGTTATATATTTTGGTTGCATTTGTGAGTTAATAAAAATGTAGATGGTTGTTTAAAATAGGTATATAATATCATAATATCGATATATCAATCGATATACTCCTGAATCGAATCGTAATCGTATCGTAGAATTTTTTGAGGTATCGGCAAATATCGTATCGCTGGGTATGAGAATCGATATCGTATCGTGACGAACCATCCGATTTACACCTCTACTGTCTATACAGAACTACATTACATCTAAGATATTGATGTTGGTTGCTTAGTTTCCTTAACTTTATATCATGGCTTGTGTGGCAAGCGGAGTTGTAATACTGGGGCTTCCCTCTTAAGTCATGCACCTCAATGAACTAATAGAGTAACAAAACAAAACCTCAGATCTCAGTATACACCTTTTTGATGATGCAAACTATACAGGCAAGCAGATGAAACCAGAATACTGCACATTAAACATTTCCCATAAAGAAAACACATAATGTGGTTTATTGCCTCATAATAAATGACCAAATTCGGTGTCGAATTAATCAAATATAGGTATATACAGAATATATACAGTCCAGAATATTAACACAAACAACAAAGTTTCACCTAAGCCTTTTTCTCCCATAGAAAACCAAGCATGAAGTTAGTTTTATGTTTGATATTCGCTGCATATTTGCCTAGGCTGCTTTAGGGATCGTCTGCAAATTTACCTCACAGTATAAAACGAAGTCAAATAATTAATTTAATTTAATGTTTACATGGTTATAGTAAATGCCTAGAGGGCAAACTGACTAAATATATATTGCCAATATCTCGCCTTATACAATACTACCCCTAAGTATACAAATATTTTTTTAAGTACACAAATATTTTTAAGAAAAAAATTACAGCAATTCAGCAAAATGGGGCTTTTCATGTTCGAAATGTTGTAGTATGTTCCAAATTTCCAGACTGACTTACTACAGTTTACATGTCCTTTCTGTACATACAATACATAATTATTCTTAGAAATTGCTGTAATTGCCTACAGCTTAATTTTTTTTCATGTTTCAAAAAAAAAAAAAAACATTGGACGTTTTAGCCTAGTGAGTGGATTGTCAGACAGTCCCTTGGGCACTCTGCAATAGCCGTTTAAAATGTGCAGCTAAATACACGAAAGGCAGGAGGATTGAGAAAGCATAGGGCCCTGGGGCCAGGGCCGTTTCTAGCCAATTTGACGCCCTAGGCGAAATCCCTATTAACCCCCCCATCAAAATGGAATTATATATAATTCTTTTCAGACACCAGTTGCTTGTCACATTCAAATTGGTTGTCATAGTCACCACACTAATTTGTGGAGATTCAGTGCATTGAGTTCCACATATCTGAATGCATTATTTATAAATTGACTGTTAAGATAAAAAATGTTTTGCACAATTTAGTATCTGTAATAACATTGTGTTGCCACTAGACGCCTGTATAGCCCTATGTAACAATCCATAGTGGCTAAGACATTGCACATAATTTACAAAAATTAATTTTATTATATTTTGATTTGGATACTATATACTATACTACATACATATTGTTTAGATATCAATGGCTACTTTTTTGTCTTTATCTGTTTTTTGTTAATTTTTTTGAAACATTGATTTAAAGTGTCAGTTATAGCATTATTATTTCAGTCAAACCCTTTATTACCCCAAACTACATGTAAAAGCTTTAGCAGTGGCATAAAATTAACCAATGCAGCTACTTAATCATTTGCTACTCGTTAACGCGTTAACGTCCCTTTAAATAACGTGACGCTCTGCCCTCTATGCTCCCATTAAGCGCTGTTGGAATTGAATTAATTGATTCAGCGTTTCGACACCTCCGTAAGGATGCATTTAACTCGACAAAGCGGTTTAATAAAGGATGTATTGATCTCGTGAATTAGCTAATTTTACTATACAAATATTTTTTAATTGGATGTTAAAGATTATATGGGAATATTAAATGACACACTGATCCTTTAACAATGCATTGGCGCAAAAAACGCACACCCTTTGGACAAATCTGCCACAAATATTTGGACAAATGTGCCACAAAAGTGCCACAAATACTGCCTAAACAAAATACTGCTTTTGTTCACTTTATTTACTGTACAAATATTTTAAATTAGCTTTATTTAGCTTTATTGCATGGCAAAAAAAAGAGTTACCTTGCCAAAGCACTGACAGAGCCCACTGATCTAATGGTGTTGTTGAGCGCTCCAAATGCAAACTTTGCATGCAACAATCAGGCAGCAATTGACAGCACTCTGATCTAGTGGCATACAGGCATCGTCAGACTGACAGTACTCTAGCCCAATAATGTTGGGGGATCCAGTGGGTGCAGCAGTCATATTTCAGGGTGACCATGATGTTTGATTAATGTGGCAAGATTTGTAGGCTTTACCTGTCCAGCATTCTTCTGGCACTGTCTTTGAGGTTTCTTACTTCAACTCTGCACAACTTTGACACCCGAATAACACATGCCAATGTCAGGCGAGTAGTATTATATGTGTCCGTGTACAAGTGTTTACCAACCTTAAACATTGATGTCTATTGACCTGCAAGTTTTCCATCACTAACCCTTTAAAACTCTTTATTCCAGCAGTTTAAGTTTTTCCTTATTAGTGCCCCCCACAATCTGTCTCTGCCTCCAAAATTGTCTGGCACAACTGACTTCATAACAACAGTGATAGCTGCTGTAACTAAACAGTAGCACCGGTACACACATTAACCTCAAATGTACATGGAATAATAAATTCACCCCCTACCGTTTTATTACATTATGTTTTCTGTTTGTACTGTTTAGGTTTTAATGCTGCATTGCACATCTGAGCTATCTGCACTATTTTAATACTGCTGCAAACTTTTTATAATTGATCATTTTATATTGCCATTTTAAATCATTTGTATTCTTAAGATTTACTATCAATTTGGAAGTTTCAAAATAAATCTTATTGTAACGTTACTTGTACAATGACAAAGATATTCTATTCAATTAGCTCATGCTCTCTCTGTATCTAACAAGCCATTGTTCATTCATAAATTCA
Organism: Sinocyclocheilus anophthalmus; assembly: GCA_018155175.1. Classification (NCBI taxonomy): domain Eukaryota; kingdom Metazoa; phylum Chordata; class Actinopteri; order Cypriniformes; family Cyprinidae; genus Sinocyclocheilus; species Sinocyclocheilus anophthalmus. Next base: position 265,948 of record JADLZN010010119.1, read on the forward strand.
ATATAATAATTTAAATAAATGATGGACTTTGTCAAAGATGAGAGCTTTAGTGAGGAAATGTTGTTTTGAAGAGTTTTTTTTTGTTTTGTTTTTTTTGTCTCAATTTCCAACCGCTTTTCCAGATGTTGAAACTCCTCCTCAGTTTCTCCAATTCTTATTCAGTGTGTTCACTGTATAAATTCATATGAATTAATCTTTGTCAAAGCTGTGTTTGTTCTGTTGTTTGCTCTTTCGCCTCTTCTTGCACTGTTTTAAAATCAATTGAGTTTGTAAACACGTACAAATGATAAAACTTTTATTCTATTAAATTTTGCAATTAATCATCTGAACACATGCGTGCTGAACCGTGGCCTAGTCACGTGTCACTATCAACTACAATCTGCTCCCTTCACTAAAATGTAATGGTTCCTAAACATGATAACAAATAATATAGATAAATAATGAACACGTCAAAACGAAAACACAGATACTTACAAGACCAAGTAGGAATGTCCTTTATCGTTTGTTGTTTGCCCGCTGCTCTCCGACAGGTAAACTTGGTGCTCTATAGTGTAAAAACAAAATTTAAAACACAACACTGATCTCTAACTATCATGTCTCGCGTTGCCAGTAGTCATGTATCAGTAGGGCTACAATTGCCATCTAGCGTTTGGGAATTGCATTTTTATTTATAAAATGAAGACAGCGAACTAAATATTATCATAAATCAGAATGAGCTTTATTGCCAGGTATGTTACACATACGAGGAATTTGTTTTCAAGACAGAAGCTCCACAGTGTAACAGAATGACAGTAACAGAACAAAAAAACACAGATAATAAAAAAATAGAAAAATAGAACAAGTAAACAAGGAATAAAAATATACAAATCGACAAATTGTATGTACAGGTATATAACAATAGACAGTTGTATGTACAGGTATATTATGTGCAAATTGAAATATAGACTGAGTATGAGTGTTAGATAAATAAGTGTATGAGTGAATAAATAGTGTGTGTTCCACGGTTTTTGTCAAGTGTTCATGAGATGGATGGTCTGAGGGAAGAAACTGTTCCTGTGCCTAGCGGTTCTGGTGCTCAGAGCTCTGTAGAATCGACCAGATGGCAACAGTTCAAAGAGGTAGTGTGCTGGATGTGAGGGTGATTTTGCCAGCCCTTTTGCTCACACTGGATGAGTACAGTTCTTGGAGAGAAGGGATGGTTGTAACAATGATTCGCTCAGCAGTCCGGACTACCCTCTGAAGTCTTCTGAGGTCAGATTTGATAGCTGAGCTGAACCAGACAGTTACTGAAGTGCAGAGGACAGATTCAATAATGGCGGAGTAGAACTGTTTCAGCAGCTCCTGAGGCAGGTTGAACTTCCTCAGCTGGCAAAAGAAGTACAACCTCTGCTGGGCCTTTTAACAATGGACTCAATGTGAGTGTCCCACTTCAGGTCCTGAGCGATAGTGGTGCCCAGGAACCTGAATGACTCCACTGTAGTCACAGTGCTGTCCATGATGGTGAGTGTGGGGAGTGCAGGGGGGTTTCTCCTGATGTCCACGGTCATCTCCACAGTTTTGAGGGTGCTCAGCTCCAGGTTGTTGAGACTGCACCAAACAGCCAGCTCTTTAACCTCCTGACTGTAAGCAGACTCGTCACCGTCTTGTATGAGGCGAATGAGTGTGGTGTCGTCTGCAAACTTCGGGAGTTTGACAGAGGGGTCTTTAGAGGTGCAGTTTTTGGTGTAGAGGGAGAAGAGCAGTGGGAGAGAACACAACCCTGAGGAGCTACAGTGCTGATCGTACGGGTGCTGGATAAGAATTTTCCTAGCTTTTCTAGCTGCTGCCTGTCTGTCAGGAAGATGTTGATCCACTGACAGACGGAGGTGAGCACGGAGAGCTGAGATAGTTTGGGCAAGAGGAGGTTTGGGATCATGTTAAAGGCCAAGTTGAAGTCCACGAATAGGATCCTCACATAAGTCCATGGTATGTCTAGATGCTGCAGAACATAATGCAATCCCATGTTCACTGCATCATCCACAGACCAGTTTGCTCTGTAGGAAAACTGAAGAGGATCCAGCAAGGGTCAAGTAATGTCCTTCAGGTGGGCCAGCAACAGTTTTTCAAAAGACTTCATGACCAAATACGTTAGAGCCACAGGTCTGTAGTCAATAAGTCCAGTAATTTTGGGTTTCTTTGGGAAGGGGATGATGGTGGAGCATTTGAAGCATGAAGGGACTTCACACAGCTCCAGTGATCTGTTGAAAATCTGTGTGAAGATGGGGGCCAGCTGTTCAGCACAGGATTTCAGACAGACTGGTGTAACACAATTTGGGCCTGGTGCTTTTTTCCTTTTCTGCTTCCAGAAGACCTGGCGCACCTCATCTTTCTCGCTGCTCTGAATTGCAGGTGTGGGGGAGAGGGGGGTGGCTGGAGGTGTGAATGGTTGTGTGGAAAGTTGTTCAGGGAGGTTGTGGGGTGTTTTTTCAAACCTGCAGAAGAACTCGTTCAGATCATCTGCCAGGCGCTGATTCTGCACAGTGCTGTGGGATGGTGTCTTGTAATTGGTGATTACTTTTAGACTTTTCCACACTGATGCCAAGTCACTGGAAGAGAATTTAATCCTTATATTTTCAGAATAATTCCTCTTTGCCACTCTGATA
>JADLZN010010120.1:0-22304 GCA_018155175.1 Sinocyclocheilus anophthalmus
ATCCTATGCATTTTCTAATTAATCATAACCATGCTGCTCATGACAGTTCTTGCACTTCTGAAACAATTGCATGCACACCTGACTCACAAATGAGAGTTAATTATTTATTTTCATTGCTCTTAGGAAAAGAGAGTGAACATCTAGCGTGAACAAAGATGCATACGCTGCCCTCTTGCAGCTATGTGACAATAGCAGGTGCCGTCACATATCTGTGCAAATTAAAGCAGGATGCAGTCGCAGCCTCAGCTAACAAAGAGAAAATGTGTGTGGAGAATACAAGGCATCTGGAGCTTGTGAATGTGGAAGATAAAAGCAGAGCTTATCATTCTGCCTTGTTTGTACTTATAGTGTAACACTGAGACAAACTGCAGTTTCTGTCTTGTGAATTTACAAAATGAACCAAAAATTAAGTTAAATTATAACAAAATGAACACATATTGTTAATAAAATTCCATAAACTTAAGCAAATAACTGACGATGTATTAAAGGTTGCAGAAAAAAAGATGCTTTGTGCTCCACTATAAATGTGACAGTAAAACAATACTAATCATGACAGACACTGTCTTCAAAAACAGGCCAAAGTCATTTTAGGATTATGATAAATTGTCTGCTGCAGTCGGCTGGTTGTCATCATCAACCGCCTGAACGCAGGTGATAATTCAAACAAAGCAAAAATGTCAAAATATTTTACTGAAAGTGTTTTAGATGCCGTATTTTACTGAATATTTCACTTAAAGGGTTTTCATATATAGGCTTTGTTTCAATATGGACATGTATATACTAGCCATTGCAAATATATAGTATATATAATGTAATGCAATTAAAAGCATCAAGTTTCATTAAAAAAACAACATTTTACAAAAATATGTGTGTTTGGTTTCAGAATTGCAAAAGAAAAGAAAACAAACACGTAAACCATAAAAACAAAAACAAAATAAACAAAAATCTAGATAATTACATAAAACAACACAAAATTAAGCACTAATGCAAAAATATTTTACTGAAAAAAATGTTGGTCCCATATGGGAAGCAAGAGTTGGTGTACTTCCCACAGTACCTTAGTATAGTATGCATACTTCATGAGAAAACAATGCCGATTCTTACATTTTAACACTATCAACCACAAATAATATCACCATATAGTCTTAGGCATAATAAAAGTACAATTACTATACTGTGCACTTACTCAGAAGGGGGGAAAAAACAAATTTTACAGCATAAATCAAAACTGACGCGTGCGTTGCCTTGCTTGTGCAAGATGCCGGTGCTGCAGCACATTCCTAAACGAAAATTAAAAATGTTTCAAACAATTCAGCGTCATTACTCCATAAGACACGGGTATAACACATTCAAAATATTTACACCAGAGCAGATATTCATCAACAGAAGCTTAGTTACATTCATAAACACAAGCATGCTTTGTATGTAGGACTATACAATCCAAAAACTATAGTTATAAAAATATATGGCTATATTCGTGAACAAAGAATATCCCATCACAAGTTTTGACTAATCATTCTTACTGACACTAGGCTAGTAACATTATAACTCATATTACTTTTATATAATATTTCTGTCTGTTATAGAACATAAAAAACATCCTGGCATCGTGACATTTAGATGCAGTGAATGAAACTTCATAATGTTTCACATGATTATACATTTAGTCAGGAATTATAGTTTGGAGAAGGTCTAACTAGTAAAATGTGTACAAGTTATGTGAAACTAATACAAGTAGGTTAATAAAAAAGACTTACTCATTGTTTTTTCCTGAGGTAATCCAAAGCTTCTTGAGGTGAAGTCTGTCTTATTCCTCTCAGCGCGACGCAAACAGTAAAACTTGAGGTCTTGCTGCTCTGTTTGCTGTGATGTGGGCGTTTACACGCCAGAGCTAATCCAGTAAAGTTACCCAGAGGAGGGTTTTCTCGCTCTTCCAGACCTCATGAGACTCGATGCAGGACTCATTAACGGATCAATTTATCTCAGATGTTACTCCTAGAGACGCAGGCCTAAAAATGAGTCAGTAGGTGTCATACATTAAAATGAATGCGAATAGCAGCTCGGATTATTTGATCTTGGGAGAATTTGAGCTATTATTATATTCTGAGCTCATTAGTATTCGTACATATTATTTACATATGGTTTGTACATTTGCATGCAAGCCAAATCGCATACTATTCATATACTAGCAAATTTAATATGCACACCTGTTAGAAAAACAAAAATCAATAAAAGTAGAAATCGAAATATATTTATAAAGTTATATTGTCTATTATTTCAATCTTTTGAGCCCCATCACTATAAGATATAAAACATAAATCATCAAATGCAAATAAATGTACAGTTACAATTATTTGGCTTACAATACTCTATTAAATATGTATTTTATTCAAAAGTTATTTAATTTAAAATGTTAAATGTCCAATTAAAAATAAAAAAATAAATATATTTCATATTTGTATATGGCACCGTAAATCACAAAACAATTAAAACTATAAAATCGACTTTTATATACAGTTATTTAAGTTGCATTAACTTTACTTCCCATATACCATCACATACATTTTAATTCTACCTACAATATACTTATTAACTTGTACATATTTTATAAAACATAACTTATTTAATATTTGAATATAAAAAAAAATGTATGGCTCCATAAAGCACACAGAACAGAATTACAACTATAATACATTAAATTATAATATCAAATTAGGTTAATTTGTGTAAAATAACGAAAATCCTGAAATACAGGGGACTTTAGCAAATCTCTCAATTTGCTATCATCATTTCTGTCGAGAAGAACCTAGAAAATGAGAAATTAAAGATTTCATGTGCAATTCTTCTTTGCTATGAGTGAAACTTGTACACGGATGTTTACAGGTGCAGGACTTTCAACTTTAACCGCGGTGGATTTTGACAAATGCCTCTCAACCCCTCACGCTCTTCAGACAAATGTAACGCTTAAACTCAAACGCTTAATTTCCGCCTCTGTTGACTGCGAGCAGCGGCCATTAATCAGCGTGGCGTTCGGAGCGCGGCACTTGAGCATGTGCTAACAGCCAGATGCTGGCGGCTGTCGGCTCAATCCATCAGCCGGGATTGGAGAACGAAAAGGTTCAGGAGTTTTGAGTCGCGCCCACGTCGAAAGAGTAATTGCCCGCCGCGGTGTGCGTTGAGGTGTTTTACCGAGACACCAACCCTCTGCTTTGCATTCTGGGTATTATTCAAAAACGTCTTGTCTTCAGATGACCGATTATGGAGGCCAAGCTCCACCCCCTTCTACAAAGGCGGGGTTTAGAGTAAGGTAACGCATGCGGTTTAATAATAGTAGAGACAAAACACTAATCGCATGCAAAAAGAGACTTGTTTTTAATAATACCCAGAATTCAGAAAGTTGCCATTTTATAACAAACAGTGGAAGCACCCATTGGTTGAGATTCAAGTGGCTTTTATGACATCATCTGAAGAGGAAAGTCGTCTCAGTGGTGACGAAGTGTCAATTTTGACTGGAAGTACTACTACTAGCAACTAGCAAACGATATTTAGTCACTTCCACAAACCAGAAGCATTCTGGGTATTATTCAAAAACAGTTCGACTTCAGATGAAAAACATTCGGAGGTCAGACTCCGCCCCCTTCTACAAAGGCGGAGCTTAGAATGAGGTAATGAATGTGGTTCTGAGCGAGGTTTAATGATAGCATAGACAAAACACTAATCACATACAAATTAACACCTAGAATCCAGAAAAAAGTTGGCATTTTATACAAAATGAACAGTGGAAGCACCGATTGGCTGAGAAGTCGTTTGCTAGTTTGATACCTGCAATTCCTGTGAAATCAGTATTGACTATTCTTCACTTCTGAAGCGACTTTACTCTTGAGGTGATGTCATCAAGGCCACTTGAATCTCAACCAATGGGTGCTTTTGCTGTTTCACTGGTATAAAATTACAACTTTTCCCTATCCAATCAGTTCCTGATGCATACAAATTAATCCTGACTGTGAAATATACAGTACAGAAGTTGAACAGGTTGTAAATGACGTTTCTTGTTGATTCAACTCCATGTTTTTCAGGGAAACGGTCGATTAATTCATTAAAGTCAGTCATTTAGGATCAAAGCATCTGCTAAATGATTGCTCGCTTCCTTAAAAGAGCTGTGTTAGCAATTAAGAAGCTCAATTTGCACGGCTCTATAATTGTCCAATCATATTGGCGTCCTCTACTGAAATGGATTATGATTGGCTCATACGGTTTTGATTTCATTAGCAGCAGCAATGAAAAAGCCAAATTTGTGCTTCCAAAGCAATTAAGATAAAAATACTTTAAAAGTAAACACCATTGAAAAAAAAAAAAACTATATGAAGATATGTGAAATGAAACATCTGTCTGCAGCATGTACACCAGTTTCACTGGTTTGAAGCTAGCTATTGATTGAATGTGAACTCAAAGAGATATTAGTTTTCTGTACAAAACATTTTTTTTTCAGCATTTACTACTCATTTACTATTCAGCAAGGACGTGTTCAATTTCTCAAAAGCGACAAAGTCATTAATAATGTTACACAATATTTATATTTCAAATAAATGCTGAATTATTTAACTTTGTATTCATCAAATAATCCTGAAAAAAATGTATCATGGTTTCCACAAACATATGAAGCAGCACAACGGTTTTCAACATGAGATAATCAGAAAATGTTTCTTGAGCAGCAAATCAGCATATCAGAAGGATTTCAGAAGGATCATGTGACACTAAAGACTAGAGTAATGATGAAAATTCAGCATTGCTTCACAGGAATAAATTATATTTGAACATATATTCAAATAGAAAATAGTTATTTGAAATTGTAATAATATTTCACAATATTACTGTATTTTACTGTATTTTTCATCTAGTAAATGCAGCCTTGATGAGCAGAAGAGACTTTGGTTAGCTTTGCACTTACAGGTTAGCTTTGCACTTACATTTTCTTTATTCTATAGAATAGAATAGAATAGAGAGCTGAGCTCTTTGCATTGGTGTGTGTGGACACGTCGAGCGCCGGCTGCTTGTTACCGGTCATCTCTGTCTGTGGCGGGTCACCAGGTCGGCGTGTAGCGGGTCACAGTGAACATGATCCGGCGCACAGCGTGACCAGAGAGCACTGATGAATACTGCTGCCGCTCATGTTTACCAGACTCAACTCTGGCCGTGGGCCGTGCCAGGCATACAAACATCTCTCATGAACACTGGAGACACACAGCGGCTTACCCTACTCACACACTGACAACAACAACAGCTGATCACCATTCAGCATGGACACAAGCAACCACGTCACACCGATAAATATTCATACACTACTGTAAGCTGGGGATCGGCAAGAAGTTTATATTCTCCTATAAATTATGAAAAATAACAGACATCTCAGCTGTCAAACAATAAAACACATTGACACTAAATCCATATAAAACATGCACATACGTAGCTAATAATCAAAAATGACATACACACTGAATATGCAGTAAGTCAGTACACCAGTATTGAGACATACCAACTACATAATAAACGATTCCTCATGACAAACTAGGTTGTGGGTAATAACCATGGGTTATTATAATTAACTAAAACTAAAACCTTGAGCTTAACTTATTTCAGCTATAGTTTTTCCATTCCATATGTTCGCTTAGGTTAAGTTTGAAGTACTAAAATAATTACAACTAAACAAAATAAAACTAATAATATAATAAAATAAACTGAAAAAAATTAAATGACAAAAACAGCTAAATTATCAAAGCTAAAATTAAAAAAGGCTATAAGTTCATAATTACATTTCTATTTTCACTTTAATTTGAGTTCGTTTTCGTAATTTTACTGTGTTTTTGCCATTTTTATATTTTCAATGCATATTTGATTATTATTTATTAGTTCTAGTTTTACTTGGCAGCTAGCTAAAATTAAAAAAGGTATGAGTTCATAATTACATTTCTATTTTTACTTTAATTTTAGCTAGCTGCCAAGTAAAACTAGAACTAATAAATAATAACCAAATATACATTGAAAATATCAAATTAATATCACTACAAATGAAACTAACTAAAATATAAAAATAAAACCTAATTCCAAACATCAACAAAACTAGTAAATGAGTGAAATAACACTGCATGCAGACTCCTTCAACACACAAAGATTTGAGATGCACTAAATGTATTCTCTCCTACTATAAATTATGAATAATTAGGATCCAAACTCACTCATTTTTAAAACCAAAGTTACACCGGATTGCAGCATAACACTTCAGAGCCCTTCATGAACTACTGTACACTTTCAGCCATTTACAGAAAAAGTAGAGTCAAATATAATTACGTAACTAAATTAACAGCGCCACCTTTGCTCAGGAACAGATTTGCTCTCATGTAGGGTCACAGTCCTGTTCCGCAAACTGCACATGCACTTACGGCTGAAGCATCTCATTAAGACTACATGCCAGGAGCACAGAGCCAGACAGGAAGTCCGTCCGTCACATTTAGAGCACTTACATCCAATAACCGCTCCATCACTGGGAACATGATACCGTGATGAACGTACTTGCATTCTGAAGCCTGTAAATGCTGCTGAAGCTTAACCCGGGTGACAGAAAGCTACTCACACGTGCTAATCTATCCGCTCGCGCTCAAGACTAGTCCCTCTGGCTGACCAGCTTAACTAGTTTCATATCAGCTCGAATGCTTTCAGACATATGTGTTTTAATTAGGAAACTCATATCTAGTGACATGACTGCAGGCCTCACCGCAAACCTCTCTTAAAAGGAAAAAAAAAAAACAAAAAAAAAAAAAAAGAAATAAAGGGGGAAAGATCTTGCTTTTTTTTTTTAAATGAAAGTTTGATGGGATATTATGTACTTTTAAGGTTCCTTGGTAAAACATTTAGTTAAGAAAAACAGACCCTTTCAATATTGGGCAAAGCGAACACTGCAAACAAACAAATAAATAAATGTTCCATTCTTAACTAATTCTCTTTTCCCCCAGTTAAAACATCTTTAAAAAGTGAGATAACTTTACTTGAGAAGCAAGACTTAATGAGATTTTAAAACTTGTTTTTAGAGAATGCATGTTTAATGTACTGCATTTAGATTTGTTTTTACTGGTTTCACTGTAAAACACAACAAGTTAACTTAAACAGTTTGAAGAAACAGCTTGACTTAGATTATTTAAGTTAAAAAAAGGAATGTGAAAGAGTCCACCAAATAAATACATATAAATAATTTAATGTTTATTGCCATTTCTTTCCGTTTTAAATACAGTATGTCTATTTAGTTTTCATTATTTATTTCATTTCATTTATTTATTTTATTAACTCATTATATTAAACTAAGTGAACACGAGAAATGTTGCTTGGGCAACTAGCTGAAATTAAGTTTAAGCCTTTTCATATTTGAATTTCATTTCAGTTAATGTTTATGTTACTTCAAGTAATATATTTTTAAGGCTTTATTTTTAGTCAATTATACTAACCCTGACTCCAACACACTGTGTCGCTAAAACAACTACATTGAGTAAAACCATTAAAATTAGAAAGAATAAATTACTTTGAATTATCTAATAGCTAGCATGTACTTGCAAACAGTGCAGTTTTTCAAATAACACAACATGCAGTATAACATATATTAATCTTAATCTATTGAGCTCACATTACTTTTTTTCTGTTAAGTGCAATGAACTTGTTTCATTTAGTAAATTTCACCAGTCCGGTGAGACTACGTATACTTGCAATTAAGGTCATTTATGAAAACAAGTTTTAATAGCTCATGCTTCTTCAAGTAAATGTATCTTGTATCAAGATTTAAATATTTTTTTATTATAGTTAACGGTGGGGAAGAATCATTAGAAACCAAATTACGACTGTTTTTAGTACAAGAAACATTACAAATGCACATCAGGACTGAAGAAAACGTCAAGCTGCTGAATGAACTCCTCAGACAGCAGTGATGTGACTGATTCAGAGGAGAGAAACACCAGCCGGGGTTTCCCTGCATCCCTCAGCCTCCTCTAAATGAAGAACAGAGAGAAAGCTTTGGGCTGAATGAGAAAGTCTCAGTGCTGCAGTTGCAGTGAGAGCAGATGTATGGGGCCCTCTAATGGGCTCTACAGAAAAACCCCTCGCCAGCACGGCTCTCCGTCCACTCCTCCTCTTCACACACACACGCGCGAGAGGTTAAAGACACACAGCAGTATGACACAGCGCTGAATTCAAGGGTCAGGACCAGCTCCAGACTCAATCTGTGGAGTTTATCACATTTGCGGTGCTGATTTAAGAGGATAAATATGGAGAATTCTGCTCGCATACTAAAATCAGAACTGAAAACACACATCACATTTGACAAAACTATTACAAACTTTAGATTCATCTAGTGCTACATGCTAGTGTACAGTACTTCAAATGAACAAAATTAACTTCAAGCATTTAAAACAAATGACAGTCTGCTTCAACAACTGAACAGTTCACTTTTAGTCATGGTGTGAAAATAAACAAATTTCTATGCATATAGAATAATATATATATATATATATCTCTATATATATATATATAGTGCCTTCTACAAGTAAACTAGCGAATAAGTAAATAAATAAATAAATAAAAATAAATGCACGAGTATTTCCACACAAACAAAAAATAAAAACAAATAATTGAATTAATAACACCCAATGAACGAACTAACAGATCTCATGACTAAATACACTGTTTTTGGTTTCTAGTGTTTTTTGACAAGTGAACTAAAGTACCTTAGAATATGCTTTTAATACATAAATGCTAGTGTACTTATAATGTTGATAAATAAATAAATAAATATTGCACATCTACAAGTAAACAAAATTGCTTTATATAAATAACTTTAAGGCTGTGCTTGAAATAAATAAATAGTGGACTTCTATAATTGAACACAATTTTAATTTGCCAAACAAATGAAGCACAAATCAACAACAACAACAACAACACAAAAAAAATATATATATATTGTTATTAAAAAGTGCATGATTTTAATAAATAAAGGAGACCTATGAGACAAAAAGCTGATTCTTACATGAATCATACATATCTGCTGTATAAACTGAAATGGCGGTTGGTCTCTTACTCAACTCTAACTCTCATTCCATCCTGATGATCCGACCATAGCTGCTCGCATCTCAGCATGTCTAACAGACATTTCTTGTTGGATGACGGACCATCACCTTCAACTCCACCTGGCTAAGGCAGAACTGCTTGTGGTTTCAACAAACCCATCACTTTATCAAAATTTCCAATTAGGCTCATCAACCATAACTCCTTCAAAAACAGCTAGAAATCTTGGAGTTGTGATTGATGATAACCTGAATTTCTCAGTCCACATTGCTAAAACTGCCCGTTCCTGCAGATTTGCTTTATACAACATTACGAAGATTTGGCCCTTTCTTTCAGAACATGCAACTCAACTCCTTGTTCAAGCTCCTTTATTCCCAGGCTATACTATTGCAATGCTCTCTTGGCAGGTCTTCCAGCCACTTCTATCAAACCTCTACAATTAATCCAAAATGCACGTCACACCTCTGTTCACCAATTTGGACTGGCTACCAGTAGCTGCTCGCATTAAATTCAAGGCATTAATGTATGCCTACAAAACCACCACTGGCTCTGCACACCTTTATCCTAAATGCCTTACTTCAAGTTATGTCCCTCTAGAAACTTGCGTTCGGCAAGTGAAAAAAAAAAAAAAAAACGGCGTATATTGTGCCCGCTAAAGAGCACAAATCACTTTCACTGATTTTTTCATTAACTGTTCCCTCCTGGTGGAAGGACCTGCCCAAATCAATCCGAGCAGCTGAGTCCTTATCCATCTTCAAGAAACGACTAAACACATTTGTTCCACCTTTATTTGACTCTCTAACTCTAACACTTTCTATTCTATTTTAATTCCACTTTATCTATATTTATCTTCTTTTTTGTTTTATTTTTTATTTTTTATTTATGTTTTATTTAAAAAACAACACAAAACAAACAAACACTAGCTGTTCGTATTTTTCTATTCTATCTCACTTGTTTGTTTTCCGCTTGTGTGTGTGTGTGGTATGTGTGTCTGTATAATAGTACAGTTGCATCTCCAATAAAATTAGAATGTCATGGAAAGTTAATTTATTTCAGTAATTCAACTCATATTGTGAAACTTGTGTATTAAATAAATTCAATTCACACTGACTGAAGTAGTTTAAGTCTTCGGTTCTTTTAATTGTGATGCTTTTGGCTCCCATTTAACAAAAATCGGCCCGCATTCCACTGATCTCCACAAATAAGAATATGGTGAGATGCCATCGCTAATTTAACTCAAAACACCTCAAAGGTTCCTGAGCCTGTCAAAATGGTCTCTCAGTTTTGGGGGTTCCACTAGGCTACAAAATCATGGTTAGACTGCTGATCTGACCGTTTGTCCAGAAAGACAATATTGACACCCTTCCAAGGAGTAACCACAAACATTCAGCCAAAGAACTACTGTTCACAAAGTCTGTAGTCCAAGCATGTAACAGAAAGTTGAGTAATGAGGAAAAAGTGTGGAATAAAAAGATGCACAACCAACGAGAGAACCGCAGCCTTATGATGATTGTCAAGCAAAATCGATTCAAGATTTTGAATGAACTAAACAAGGAGTGGACTGAGGCTGGGGTTAAGGCATCAATAGCCACCACACACAGATGTGTCAAGGGATTTGGCTACAGTTGTCGTATTCATCTTTTTAAGCCACTCCTGAACCACAGACAATTTCAGAGGCGTCTTACCTGGGCTAAGAACTGGACTGTTGCCCAGTGGTCCAAAGATCTCTTTTCAGATGAGAGCAGTTTTGTATTTCATTTGGAAACCAATGTTCTAGAGTCTGGAGGAAGGGTGGAGAATCTCATAGCCCAAGTTGCTTGAAGTCGCAGTGTTAAGTTTCCACAGTCTGTGATGATTTGGGGTGCAATGTCATCTGCTGGTGTTGGTCCATTGTGTTTTTTGAAAACCAACGTCACTGCACCCGTTTACCAAGAAATTTTGGAGCACGTCATTGCTTCCTTCTGCTGACCAGCTTTTTAAAAATGCTGATTTCATTTTCCAGCAGGATTTGACCCCTGCCCACACTGCCAAAAGCACCAAAACTTGGTTAAATTACCATGGTGTTGGTGTGCTTGACTGGCCGGCCAACTCACCAGACCTGAACCCCATAGAGAATCTAGGGGGTATTGTCGAGAGGAAAATAAGAAACAAGAGACCAAAAAATGCAGATGAGCTGAAGGCCACTGTCAAAGAAACCTGGGCTTCCATACCACCTCAGCAGTGCCACAAACTGATCACCTCCATGCCACGCCGAATTGAGGCAGTAATTAAAGCAAAAGGAGCCCCTACCAAGTATTGAGTACAAGTACAGTAAATTAACATACTTTCCAGAAGGCCAACATTCACTAAAAAAAATGTAGTTTAATTGGCCCTTATGGAAGGAATTGAATGGGTTGAATAGTGAATATGGTGGTTTTTGTTAAATGGACCAAACAATCATCACAATTACAAGAACCCAGACATTAAACTAGCGTTCATCTGGGTGAGCATGAATTTATTTAATCCAACAGGGGGTGTTTCACCATTTGTTAGTTTGAATTACTGAAAATAAACTTATTCCACTACATTCTAATTGTATTGAAGCTCACCTGTGTGTGGGTGTGTGGTAGATAGGATATAGGAAGGGCACTCACAATAAACACACACAACCTGCTACTATTTAAACTGCGTTAGTCTAACCGAGACTTGTCATTTGCACTTATATATATTTCTTTGCATTTTTTGTTAGTTTACTGCTTTTAATTGTCCTCAAATTTGGAGATCCTTTGGATAAAGCATCTCTAAATGACTATATATATGTCTCTATATAAATAAATATAAACTGCACTATTCCTCATATGTGGTGGTTGAAGGCAGCTCCTGTACAGGAATAAATGCTAGAGTTTCTTATACACGCCGCATGTCCATACAACACAGGAAATAATCAAGCTCTGCGCTGCTGCAATATACAACACATCAATCCTAACAAACATACACACTCAGAACAAAAAAAAAAAAAAACAAAAAAAAAAAAAAAAAAAAAAAAAGCATCACACACTGCACGTATGTGCTGCGTGTTTGTGAACTTAACATGTTCGCTGCAGCATCAGAGAAAGCGCCCATTTTCTTATTCTACAATGGAACTGCTGTTCGGGGTGAATCAGCGTCTGTAGCTAGCTCCTTTATCAATAAGACTGCAATGCATTAACAGTAGGGATTGTAAACTACTGCACTGTTGATTCCAAATAGATCGCAAACAAAGATACCAAACTCTATTTGTAACTGCACGTTTAAATAATCTCTTTACTGACAGTTTACTGTGGGTGCGTCTTGAGAAACACAGTGCAATTAAAGTTAGAATATAGCATGCACCTGGTAATATCATATAATAAATGGAATATAATAATGTACTGCTACAATAAAGCAAGTGTTATTTGTATATCACATTTGTTTATATTTTGAATTTGTATATATCTTATGTTGTTTGTGTTCGCATTTTAAAATGAGATTGGAGTAGATATGCTGTGGATATATGCGCAAATTGCATCAGTGTTATTTTAGTATAACTGATAAACTACTATAGGTGTATTTCTTTCAGTTTAACTTTAGTTCAAATTTTAGTAATTCTGTGGTGTGTTTGTGATTTTTATTATAATTTATTTATTTTATAATCTGTCTATATACTGTAGATTTGATTAAGTTTTAGTTTATTTACTTTCAGTACCTTAATCAAAAATGCGAAATGTTGCCTTGCAACTACAGTACGGCCAAAATTATTTGAACACCTGACAGATCTGAAAATATTGACCTTTTTGGCATCCAAAACATGATTTAATTTCATAATGTTCATGAAAAATGCAGAGGGTTGCTCTGAGCACAACAAATATCAGATTTATCCACTTTTAACTTTAATAGTTGGTATGTCCACCCGTCCAGCATGACAGCATCACATCGCAGAATTCAATATATTATCCTGAGAACTTCAACACTAAGTTAGCACAATGCACTAATACTTTGAATGCATAAATGAACAATAGATCTGTCCAGTTTATTTTCGAACTCACCCCAAATTTGCTCAATGGGGTTGAGCGCAAGTTGGTTTTATGGGTATCGTAATGGCCAATTCAGCAAAAACAACTGAAGCCTATTAAAAATGCCAATTGTCTTAAAGGATTAGTTCACCCAAAAATTCTGTCATTAATTACTCCCCTCACGTCGTTCCAAACCGAACCTGTCGTTCATCTTCGGAATGCAAATTAAGATATTTTTGATGGAATGTGACAGCTCTCTGACCCTCCATAGACAACAAGGGTCCTTACACGATCAAGGTCCAGAAATGTAGCAAGGAGATCGGTAAAATATTCCATGTGACATCAGTGGTTCAACCTCAATTATACGAATCTACGAGAATACTTTTGTGCGCAAAAGAAAAAAAAAAGACTTTACTCAACAATTAGTCTCCTCCGCATCACCCTGTAGCGCCACTTTGGAGAATATCAGCTGGACGTAAACAAACGTATGCTGTTCTGTGTCAGCTGCACCACACGGATACGTTTTCTACATTGTTTGTGCTTTGATTTGAACGAAACCAACGTATCCGTGTGGTGCGGCTGACACAGAACAACATACGCTGTGACATATTCTCCAAAGTGGCGCTACGGTGATGCGGAGGAGACTAATTGTTGAATAAAGTCTTTATTTTTGTTTTCTTTGCAGACAAAAAGTATTCTTAAATGCTTCGTAAAATTACAGTTGAACCCCTGATTTCACATGGATTCTGTTACGCGTCCTCCTACTATGTTTCTGAACCTGATAAACTTGATAATTACATTGCGGTCTGGAAGTCCGAGAGCTCTCAGATTCCACAAAATATCTTAATTTGGGGCCGCAGAGAACGGAGGTCTTACTTTTTTGGAACAACTTGAGGGTAGGTATATGATGACAGAATTTTCATTTTGTGGGTGAACTAACCCTTACTATTGTGTCACCACTGTAACTGAAACAAAAACGTTTGGTGTGTTTATTTCAGTCAATGTTTATTTTATTTGAAGTAATGAAAATGTTTTAGTTAACAATGATAACCCCGAACTGCATATTAGTTTAGCAGTGATATTAAAGAGAACTGTGAAATTTCATTAACTACTAAAATATGGTGACATCCCTAATTAACACAATTAATAAAAACAGAAAAAGCTTCTTTATTCTAGTATAGAAATATCAAGGCAACAACAAACACCCTCAAAAACAGAAAGTGTGCTTGTGAGAAAAAGTCTGTGCGTAAAAAGTGAGTTTAATTGGGTTTTGAGGCCAAGTAATAACCACTTAAGTTTGCAAACAAGCTCCTGGTAGTTTGATAAATGTGCTTAATTTAAAAATAACCTTGTTACTCCGATTTAAGCGAGGAAAAGCAGGGAGATTTTGAGCCCATTTACAGTTATTAAGCAGCCGATGAGGGCGACAAAATGAAGCCTGTCCAGATATTCACTACAATTCATCAATTACTCAAATGCGCAGAAACCTTCGAAGGGATCCGGCACATTTCACCGAGAGCCCGAACACACCGGAGGGCCGAGCCAGATATTAGCTGATTTGTCTTACAGAAAACCTCAGCGCAGTTTCATGCAAATGCAGCATGCGAGTGTATGCTCTCCTCACTGACCTGCCCAGAGGGGAATATCCATGAACTGAGCAGCTTTATGAAGAAGGTCTCTGTGCTCCACACACACCGTTCCTGATCCTAAAACAAACACACACACACACACCCACACAACAGGGATAAATCATGTGCTTTTAAGTTTGTTAGCTTGGCACTGAAAATGGTCAACATGTGACCGAAACATTTCCCTCGTTTTACTCAGTAAATTGCTTATATTGCTTTCATCTCACTTGTTGACTCTTTGATGTTTGAGTGTGCGGACTTTTTTCAAGCTCTTCACCTTTAAGTTTAAACCACATGCACTGAATTATTTGCACTACTGTTCAAAAATTTGAAGTCGGTAATGTTTTTAAGTCTCTTCTGCTCACCAAGGCTGCAGTTATTTAATCAAAAATACAATAAAAACAGCAATATTGTGAAATAATTTGACAAACAAAATACCACTTTCTTATTTAATATATTTTGTAAAAAAAAAAAAAAAATGTATTTCAGTGATCAAAGCTGATTTTTCAGCATCATTCTCCAGTCTTCAGTGTCACCTGATCCTTCAAATGCACCGTACTGAATCTATTTACATGCCCAACCCAAGACATGTCTTCAAATTTTGTTTCTCATGTATAATTTAGTTGCGTTACATAATTTACGCATGCATGTGATCCACTCCTTTCGTTCACTTCTTGTACGGGTCTGGCGTGATGGCCGTCAGCACTCTCTGCTCTTCACCCCTTAAGTTCAAGGGTACATTGAGATCGTGTATTGCTTATTGAGCAGCCGTCACTGGCACTCCTGGCACACACAAAACAAAACCGAGAATCATAATAAGAGGTACCTATCCGATTTCTACTACTATCACAGCTGCATAGTTTAAGGAACATTTATCCCCAAAATAAATTCTGCGGAAAATTCCCCCAACCTCAGGTCCATCTAGAATGTAGATTATTTATGTTTGCTTTCTTCAGATTAGTGGAGATTAGCATTTCATTACTTGCTCAGCAATGGATCCTCTGCATGAATGGGTGCGTCAAATGGAGAGCTGATTAAAAAACACATAATCCACAAGTATCCACACCACTCCAGTACATCATTTAATTCTTGTGAGTGTGAAAAACTGTGTTGTTTGTAAGAATACTTTCATCATAAAGGCCATTTTATTTCAAACGTTCTTCTGACCAAAATCCTCCTTGAAAAAAGAGTCGGCATTCTCACTCTTGTCTCTCACATCAAAATACCCCCACATATTTTGTTTAGAGCCTTCTATTATGGCTTGTAAATGTTGCTTATCTGATGCATTTATCTCTCCTGATTCAGACAAGACAAGTCTTACACCACGAGGAAACATTATTACGGACTTGGTTTGAAGTTACAAACATCTTAATATTTGTTTCTTACAAACACACAGCCTTTTCACTTTACAAGACATTAATTTATCGTCTGGAGTAGTGTGGATTACTTGTAGATTATTGTGATTTTTATCAGCTCTCATTCTGATGGCACCCCTGCACTGAATCGGATATCCATTGGTGAGCAATTGATGTAATGTTAAATTTCTCCAAATCTGTTCCTATGAGGATACAAACTCATCTACATCTTAGATGTCATGAGAGAGTACATTTTCAGCAAGCTTTCATTTTGGGTGAAGTACTCTTTTAACATTCACTGCTCATGGAATATGTATGTATTTAACAACATTAAAAATGCCTGCAAACATCATCTTGTCAGGTGCAAAAGCCATCTTCATGAACAAAACTAGTCTATAATAACTATAAAACACACAAACACACTTCCTCTAACTGATTAAAAATACATAATGCAGAAATCATCATAGTAAAGATACAATACGTTATTCCATAATAAAATCAAAATGAGTTATCTGTTGTGTAAGATATGCGAGAGCCACAACCCTGGAGGGCCTAAATGATGTGAAAACAGTTAGTTTCATCAGAGCTGGTTTTTTTATAGTATTTAATTTAAACCTAACGTTAAATTTTGAATAAGCAATCGTATAATAGATCAGTTTGTCATATTACATACTAGGCGGTGAAATCAATTAATGCATCCAAAATAAAGTTTGCGTAATTTATTTGTGTGTACTTTGGATATTTATATTTTCTATATTACTACCACATATACATGTGTATAGTTTAAAAAACATATCAAAATGTCATTTATAGTTTAATAGCTGGAAATATTGTCTTACACATATACATGAGACTATTGTGTGTGGTTTGTGTGTGTGTGTGTGTTATTGCACACTTTTTCACTATCGATACTAAATAATACTTACTTGTATATAGACACTACCTTTCAAAAGGTTCGTGATCAGTAAAGACTGGAATGTTTTTTAAAGAAGTCTCTTCGCTCAGCAAGGCTGCATTCCTTAGACAAAAATACTGCAAACACACCGTAATCTTGCAAATGTTTTACAATGAACGTAATGGTTTCTATTTAATATTTTAATATATTTTATTTCTGTGATGCAAAGCTAATTTTTCAGCATCATTCCTCCAGTCTTCAGTTTCACATGATCCTGCAGAAATCAGTCTAATATGCTGATTTCTTCTTAGAATTCTCAATTTGGCCCAGGTGTGCTTTTGGAAACTGCGACACTTTTTTCAGGATCTTTATGAGAGAAAAATTTCAAAAGAACGCATTTAGCAAAATAAAATCTTTTCTAAATATAACATCTTTGCTAGCACTGTCTTATCACATTTAACACATTCCTTTCTGAAAAGTTTTAAATTTCTTCAAAAAAAGAAAGAATAAAAAAGTTACTGATCCCAAACTTTGAACTGTATGTATAGGTGTTAGAAAAGACCTTTGTTCATTTTAAATAAACGCTCTTCTTTTTGTTTTAAACTTTTGATTCTAAGATCCTGAAACAGTATCACAGGTTCCAGAAAAATATAAGAAAAAACGAAAACAAAAAACACACACAGTTTTCCCGCACTGAAATAATCAGCATGATCAATGAGTTCGTGAAGATCATTATACTAGAACGGAGGAATGATGCGAAAGTCACTTGATCACAAGAATAATTACATTTTAACCTATCACATAGAAAACCTATATTTTTAAATGGTAAGAATATTGCACCTAGTAAATTTGTTTCCTTATTTTTGACAAATAGCAGCCTTGATGGGCATAAGAAACTCTGTAAAACACAAAATCCTTCTGAGTCCCCGCTTTTGACCGGTATGTACATATATATCATATAATTGTAAAATTTATAATTATATATCTTGTACTATATATATAATGTTCAATGTGAAAACGTAATGAACAAGTAATATATAATAAAAAAAATTATTATGATTTTTTGTTTTTATTGAAGATGCTGGAAAATACCTCGCTGTGGCCTCCCACGACTCATTTGTGGACATTTATAATGTTCTGAGCAGTAAGCGGGTGGGAATCTGTAAAGGAGCGTCCAGCTGTATCACACATGTGGACTGGGACGTCCGCGGTAATCCAGACATGCACAAAACACTAATATATATTCAAGCAATAATATGCACGTTAATGCCTCTCTGCATGTGATGAATTAATCCTTGAGTGAAATACAGTTGAAGGGAAATTATTTGATAATGTTTTGAATGGAGAAACTTTCTGGCCAGCTGTAGCTTGAATTATTTTTTATTAGGAAATAGCATCTTCTTTATACTTACAGATAAAGAATTTGTATATTATTTATTGGCATTACTATAGGTTATATATTTTAAACACGTGATCCAGATAATCACATAATCAAACAGTTTTTTGTGTGTATTAATGCAGGAAAACTGCTTCAAGTCAACACTGGTGCCAAAGAGCAGCTATTTTTTGAGGCTCCACGTGGAAGACGTCAAACTATCAGCAGTTTAGAGGTAAAAAAATACACACAGCCAGATATGTGTCCCTGGAGCACAAAAGCAGTGTGAAGTCGCTGGGGTATATTTGTAGCAAAAAACATTGTATGCGTCAAAATTATAGATTTTTCTTTTATAAAATCATTAGGATATTAAGTAAAGATCATGTTTTCCTGAAGATAGTTTTGTCAAATTTTCCTATCGCAAATAATCAAAACTTAATTTTTGAGTGTAGTAATATGCATTGCAAGAAACGAGTGGGGGGCAAGTCACACATGTTCAGTCTCAAGCAGTCCTCAGTCACAGTACCAACAAATAAGCAGTTAAGTCAATCATTGGCTACCTCAACATCAAGTCGCGTGCCTGCTAAGATCAGTCAAGTCAATCAACGTATCAGAACAGGAACAAATATTTTTTTCCCCACTAAAAAAAAACCGAAAACCTTATAATTTCCTCAGATTAACTTAAATTATACGTTTTAATAATAATGTTTTAAATCGTACCCATTTGAGGTTAGGCAAATACTACTTTGTATACCGCGAAAGTCGGTAATTGAGAAATATTGATACAGAAGACGAGAAAATCGATATCTCATATTTATGATATTGAGTTTGACCATCCAGGAGACAGATATATTTAACAGATGTTTGGAAAATTATTTTGCACTAATAATATCCCGCGAAGACTGGGATTCAGGTCGGGATCATGCTAAATAATAACGCAATCTGACTACAAATCACGCACGTATATCAAGAAATACATGACACCAAAAGTTTCATTGGGCTCTCAAACACCCTAAGTGGTTGTGTTTCTTTCACTTTGCTACATGTTCCATGCCGACATTGTGCTTGAAAACTATTGTACAGGGCTCACACAAAAGCCTATTGCTGTTAAGTACATGTAAACTTATTGATTTCTTGTTTATATAACTAAGAACTACAATTGAACTATGCATTTAGAGCTATGAATAGGCCACTCTATGGCATTATACTGCTGGCCATAAGTTGTGGCAAATCACTGCCTTTATCCAGAACGTCATTGAACTGATTCATTCGAAACAGTTGAGTCGTCAAGTGACAAGCAAGAATGGACCCTCGAATAACTCCACCGTTCCTTCAAATCCCGATTACGGTTCAGTATTGGTCTTAGAACGCGGCGTACCCTTAAGCTTTGGGCTGACACAAAACTGGCAGCCGCGCTGAAAGTATTACTAAATATCGTATGTTATAAATATAGAAACTCATACTAGGGCCATTTTGACACCATATCTTGGATTTTGGGTGCGAGAGAAACATCACTAATCGATAAAACGCTGTAGTTTCCGTGGTACAATTCCATTTATTGATTTACAAAGAGGGATGCTTAACACTAAAGCGCTGTTGAGAGGCAAACGCCAGTGAATCTAAAGTTTAACATCGTTAATTAATTACAAACATGATATTAATCATTTATAATCACTTTAATTTAATGACAGACTTAAGCTGAATATTAAGACCAATGCTGTTTTCAACGATCAAACAAGCTTACATACCTTTCCTTTATGAAGTGCCGACGTCCTGGCTTTGTAAATGCACACAGCAAATGCATACAGTTTCGAAGTGTTTATCCAATGGTTGGCTCCCTTTATTGTTTTGCGCGCTGGGGTCGACTGTGCTCGTGCAGTGTCATGACTGCGGCAGACTCGATCACTAGTCTGCCACTCATTCAGTCTGTGCGTGTTGTTTACCAAATCTGCGCAATGAGTTTCTACATACTAATAATTAGATTTGTTTAATTCAAGTCCTGCCGATCATGAAGGTCCAATCAATCAAGTCTCAAGTACTGGGATCTCAATTCCAAGTCAGTCCAAGTCTTTCTTTATTTAGTCACAGTCCAAGTCCTTTAAATTTGCGACTCGATCAGAACTCCGAGTCAAGTTCAGTGAGGCCGTCCCACCACCTTGCACGAACTAATTTGGACAACTTATAAAGCGATATTTTCAGATTTAGATTTTTTTGCACCCTCAATTCCAGATTTTCAAATAGTTGTATCTCGACCAAATATTGTCAGCTTTCAGCTAGATGTAATAAATCGCAATTTTGAAAAGATGGACACTTAGATTTTTGGGGGGTTTTTGTGGTCCAGGGTCACATATATCACCAACCCCAGCATGATCAGCGCGTAACTGTGTGTTTGTGTGTGTTCAGTTTGAGAAGATGGATTGGGCCACATGGACGTCAGTGCTGGGTCCCACCTGTGAGGGCATCTGGCCGACGCTCAGCTTCGTCAACGCCTCTTCACTTACCAAAGACAAGAAGCTGCTGGTCACCGGAGACGACTTCGGCTTCGTCAAGCTCTTCAGCTTCCCCTGCAAGGTCTGAGCGCAGCAAAAGCACATCATACATTCACATACACTACTGTGCAAGCATTTTTAATGCTTCAGATTCTTAGGTTCTCCTTATTTATCATAAATAATGTAAAAACAATAGGGTGGTGGGCAAAGATTATTACATCAAAGGGCATTTTCTGTGTGACTATAATTGTAAAACTGACATTACTATCTGACATCAAGCTGATTTCCACAAGATTGCTCCGGCTTCAGTGTCACGAGATCCTTCAGGAATCATTCTAATATGCTGATTTGATGCTTTTCTTCTTATCATCAATGTTGTTATAACTGCTTCATATTTTTATACTTTTTTCTTGGATTTTTTGATGAATAGAAACTTCAAAAACAGCATTTATTATTATAGTTTTTATTAATATGTTATTTTATCACTTATTAATAGTCTTGATAAAAAAATGTTTTCCTTAAGAGACCAAACCCTGTCCATTAATACCAATGAACGCGTGCTGAATAAAAATATAATTGTCTTTAAAAAAAAAACTTTTGAATGCTATTGTACAAGTATTATATAAAACCAGAGGTTTATGGATTAAGTAGAATGTCCTTGATGCTTTTTTTAATTCCATACAGGGTCAGTTTGCCAAGTTTAAAAAGTACGTGGCTCACAGTGCCAATGTGACGAGCGTACGATGGTCCAATGACGACGCGATGTTGCTGTCAGTGGGCGGAGCTGACACCGCCCTCATGATCTGGGCGAGAGAGGGGATTGGTCCACGCGAGAGCAAAGCTGTGGACAGCGAGGAATCAGACGACGACGCTGAAGAGGATGGAGGTAATGGTTTTGTTTGTGATTACATTTAATTTAGAATTTAAATTTTTTATTTAGTTTAATTTTAAATGTAAATTTTGAATTAATTTGACATTTTTAATTACAATTTTTAATGTGCAGTTTTATTTAGCTAACATTTGTGTGTTTAGGGTACGACAGTGACGTCGCTCGGGAAAAGAACATGGATTACACGACGAAGATCTACGCTGTCAGTATACGGCAAATGACAGGCGTGAAACCACACCAACAACAGAAGGAGATCCTAGTGGATGAGCGGTAATAAAAAAACCACCTGAAATGCGATGAAGTCACACTGCAACAGAATTTTTCCATCTTTAGTAGTATTTGTCTTCCCTATTTAAACCTAATATTATATGTTTATTATTATCAATATTATAAATGCGTATGTTTATAGAAATATTTACTAGTTTTCTGAAATATATCATGAAAAATGAGTGTCATGCTAAACAAGAAAAATATCTGCCAAATGCGATCAAAATAAGCATATATAAATGTATAAATAAAAAATAAAAAAAAGCAATGAAAAACTTTTTTTTTTTTGCATTAAAT
>JADLZN010010121.1:0-17951 GCA_018155175.1 Sinocyclocheilus anophthalmus
TGAGAAACTTTCTCGTAATAATGACTTTTTTTCTCATAATAATGAGAAACTTTCTCAAAAATATGACTTAGTATCTCGTTATAATGAAAAACTTTCTCGAAATAATGACTTAGTATCTCGTAAAAATGAGAAAACTTTCTCGTAATAATGAGTTAGTTTCTCATTATTATGACTTAGTTTATTATTATGACTTAGTTTCTCATTATAATGAGAAACTTTCTCGTAACAATGACTTATTTTCTCATAATAATGAAAAACTTTCTCATAATAATGACTTAACATCTCGTAATAATGAGAAACTTTCTTGTAATAATGACTTAGTTTCTCATTATATAGAGAAACTTTCTCGTAATAATGGATTTAGTTTCTGACGGTTATATTGAGAAAATTTCTCGTAAAATGACTTAGTTTCTCATTTATATGAGAAATTTTCTCGTAAAAGGACTTAGTTTCTTGTAATACTGAGAAATTTACGTAAAATGAGGAAACTTTATCGAATATACTTAGTTTCTGTTATAATGAGAAATTTATCCTAATCCTGCCTAGTTCTCGTTCTAATGACTGAGTTTCTTCTCCCTCTTCCCCCCTATTAATTATAGTACTCGTTTCTCGTAATAGTGAGAAACTTTCTCGTAATAATGACTTAGTATCTCGTTATATTGAGAAACTTTCTCATAATAATGAGAAACTTTCTCGTAACAATGACTTAGTTTCTCGTAATAATGACTTAGTTTCTCGTTATATTGAGAACCTTTCTCATAATAATGACTTAGTTTCACATAATAATAAGAAACTTTCTCATAATAATGACTTAGTTTCTAATAATAATGACTTAGTTTCTCATAATATGACTTAGTTTCTCGTAATAATGAATTAGTTTCTCGTAATAATGAGAAACTTTCTCGTAATAGTGGCTTAGTTTCTCGGTATATTGAGAAACTTTCTCGTAATAATAACTTATTTTCTCATAATAATAACTTATTTTCTCATAATAATAACTTAGTTTCTCGTAATAATGAGAAAATTTCTCGTAATAATGACTTAGTTTCTAGTTATATTGAGAAACTTTCTCGTAATAATTACTTATTTTCTCGTAATAATGATAAACTTTCTCGTAATTACTTATTTTCTCGTAATAATGAGAAATTTTCTCATAAAAATGACTTATTTTCTCGTAATAATGAGAAACTTTCTCGTAATAATGGCTTAGTATCTCGTTATAATGAGAAACGTTCTCGTAATAATGACTTAGTTTCTCATTATCTTGAGAAACTTTCTCGTAATAATGACTTAGTTTCTCTTTATTATGACTTAGTTTCTCATTATTAGGACTTAGTTTCTCATAATAATGACTTATTTTATCGTAATAATGACTTAGTTTCTCGTCATGTTGAAAAACTTTCTCGTAATAATGACTTAGTTTCTCGTTACATTGAGAAACTTTCTCGTAATAATGACTTAGTTCTCATTATATTGAGAAAACTTTCTCGAATAATGACTTCGTTGCTCGTAATTTTTTTTTAATGGCTGGGAGAAATTTCTGTAATAAGGACTTAGTTTTCGTTATATGAGAAACTTCTGTATAAGGACGTAGTTTCATATATGAAGAACTTCTCGTAATAAGGACTTAGTTTCTCGTAATAATGAGAACATTTCTCATAATAACGACTTAGTTTCTCATAATAATGACTTAATTTCTCGATAAAATGACTTAGTTTCTCGTAATAATGACTTACTTTCTCGTAATTATGACTTAGTTTCTCGTAATATTGAGAAACTTTCTCTTAATAATGACTTAGTTTCTAGGTATATTGAGAAACTTTCTCGTAATGGCCTTCTAGTTTCTCGGTAGATTGAGAAAACGTTCTCGTAATAATGATTAGTTTTCATTATGAGAAATTTCTCGTAATAATGACATTCGTTTCTCGTTATAATGACTAGTTTCTCGTATTATATTACTTAGTATCCGTTTATGAGAAAACTTTCTCGTAATAATGACTTGTATCTCGTTTATTGAGAAACGTTTCTCATAATAATGAGAAAATTTCTCGTAACAATGACTTAGTTTCTCGTAATAATGACTTAGTTTCTAGTTATATTGAGAAACTTTCTCATAATAATGACTATTTTCTCATAATAATGAGAAACTTTCTCGTAATGATGACTTAGTTTCTCTTAATAATGACTTATTTTCTCATAATAATGAGAAACTTTCTCGTAATAATGACTTAGTTTCTCGTAATAATGAGAAACTTTCTCGTAATAATGACTTATTTTCTCATAATAATGACTTAGTTTATCATAATAATTACTTAGTTTCTCATAATAATGAGAAACTTACTCGTCATAATGACTTATTTTCTCGTAATAATGACTTATTTTATCGTAATAATGACTTAGTTTCTCGTTATATTGAGAAACTTTCTCGTAATAATGACTTAGTTTCTCGTTATATTGAGAAACTTTCTCGTAATAATGACTTAGTATCTCCTTATATTGAGAAACTTTCTCGTAATAATTACTTAGTTTCTCGTTTTAATGACTTAGTTTCTCGTATTAATTACTTAGTTTATTGTTATATTGAGAAACCTTCTCGTAATAATGACTTAGTTTCTCGTTATAATGAGAAACTTTCTCGTAATAATGACTTAGTTTCTCGTTATAATGAGAAACTTTCTCGTAATTATGACTTAGTTTCTCGTTATATGGAAATGAAAGCCATTACATATGTAAACTTAATTTATAGATGTGTTTCCCCCCCCCCCCCCCCCCCCCCCCCCGGATGATTTATTAGTTTTATTAGCTGTCCCTTTCATGCATCACAAGCAATGTTTATACAGTAAGCCATCTCATTTCAAAAGCACAAAGCATCGTTGTTCATTACCACAGCAACTGCTTGGTCTTCAGCGTCCCGCTTCTTGCAGGACAAACACTTAACGTGAAAAATGCTTAACGTGGCTTGAAGTACAAAGACAGAGTGAACCAAATTCAGTACACAACTTAATGATCATGCATATTGTATATACAGGCATTCAGGTGAACCCAAAATATGAATGCAACACAAAACAGCAATGCTTATGCATTTTCTATAACGGTTTTCTATAGGACAACGCTTAACCTGCAACGTTGGATGTTGTGTTCAAAATCTGGCCTCATGTGCTTCCCTGTATGCATGATCAGTAAAATTGTATCCCAAATTTGTCATTGTACTTCAAGCCACATAAAGCATTTTTTCACGTTCACACGTCCTGCAAGAAGCGGTGTGGGACGCTGAAGCATAGATATGCATACATATTTATGCGCTGAAGACCAAGCGGTTGCCGTGGTAATGAACAAATAGGCTTTGTGCTAGCAATATGAGATTGGGCTACTGTATTGTGGGCTTATGCATGTGATGCATAATTATTAGTATATAATTATTAGTGACATCTAATAAAACTAACAAATCATCTAAATGAACATCTATTCATTAAGTTTATATGTGTAATGGCTTTAATTTCTTCATAAAATGCGTGTGATTTTTGTTGGAATATATTCTTCTATATCTGAAGCCATGATCATTGTCTGGCAGAGTAACTTGTTGGTAAGTACTACAAATTAACAAAAGACTATATACAGATAATCTATCTGAAATCATTATTAAATGATAGAATATACACTTTAGATTTTAGAACAAAGCAATGTTTGCGGTGTTCCTGCATGGCTTTGACCAACAGATGTCGCTAGCGTGCTGTCACTCTTGCGTTGCGCATGCGTCAATTAAATCATTATTTCGAGAAACTAAGTCATTATTTCGAGAAAGTTTCTCATTACGAGAAACTAAGTCATTATTATGAGAAACTTAGTCATTATTACGAGAAACTAAGTTATTACGAGAAAGTTTCTCAATATAACGAGATACTAAGTCATAATTTTGAGAAAGTTTCTCATTATAATGACTTACAGAATTATATTTTTCTCAACAGTGGCGGAAACGGGCTTCCATAGTTTTGCAATGAGGCCACTTAAAGATGTGAATTTTTTTTTAATTAATGCGTTTTTTTTAATTCCATTTTAAAAATGTATTTATTGTTTGTGGGTTTATGTTAAGATGCCTAAGAGCAGGGTTTCCTAAAAGGGGATCACAAGGAAATTTCAGGGGTTATTGAGTTCATGAAAAACTATTCATTAATTAAGCTATCATTAAATCATATGAAATCAATCGTATGCTTTGTTTACAGTGATTACCGAGAAAACAGCTCTATTTCAGCTGTTCCATAAGCGCCACCTGCTGTCAGAAAGAGGATTTACAATTTCATTCAGCCTGTCTGCTGTTTCTGTTCTGACCAATGCAAAAACTGGACTAAAATGTTTGTTGTAAATCTTAACAGGTAGATGAAAAAACAAACTAATGTGCGTTCTATTAATCTTAATGCTCTGATAATAAGGTAGCCTATAGAATTGTTTATGGAGCAGATACAATTCCTAAAATGTATCATTTAAAGTCTGAAATGTGAGGTTTGACGTTTAAACTTTTTTTTTTTGTCAAAACTTTGTTTGAACATGTAGTACATGTTAGTAGATAACATGTTATTGTTGTAAGTCACCAAACGTTTTTTTATTTGTTTAAAATCAGTTGGTTTTTAACATAAAACATGGTGAAATAATTTCAGTGTGTGTATCAGTACTTTTTGAATATTTCCAGCACATTTTAACAGCATTGTGATAATACTGATAGCTGTGATCATTTTTGTCACTATAATAGCGATATTAAAATGTTCATGGCGTTTTATCTCTAATAACAATAGTTATATAAAATAATTCTGATAATAACTTTAAAATGGATACTATACAGTATACTCTGTGTATATGTATATACATATGTGTATATATATATATATATATTAGTAAACAGGCAAATGTGCTATTAAATTATTGAAATATTAACTTAAAATATCAGGGGGTACTTCAAGTAAATAATTTAGGCCACTTCAAGTTTGTTATTGACTTTTCAAAGTTGAGATGAGGTGTGTTATGCATTTTTCATTTCAACTCGTAGGGACATATTACAATTTTTGATCGAATGCAATGAAAAGGGACTAAAAGTGAACTCTTCTTTTCATGAATGATGAATATAATAATAATTTCAAATGTGTTAAAAAGTTTGAATAATTTCAGTGTGATTGAGCTTTAGTGAGCGTGTGTGCCATCAGTGTACAGTCATCTGCATACAAAAGGTCATGCAGGATTGTGGAATGTGTCTTTGTGCGAGCCTGAAGCCTGTGTAAATTGAAAATGCTGCTAACTGTACGGAACTGGATTTGAATGTACATGTCGCAGTCCTTAAAAGCCACAGATAGAATCATATAAAAATGTTGAATAACTGCTGTATGAAGTGCCAAATGGGTCAGATGGCTCACCATCGTCTAGCACCTGACCAAACATGCCATCATGAAATGAACGGACAATGCTGACGAATTTCTCTGGGCATCCGATCTCACGCAGAATGAGTCAGAGTCCAAAGTTTGCTGCAGATTGACATGAAATGCAGGCACTCTACCTAGGGGTGCGAAAATAAATCGATTTGTGGATCAATTATGTGATTTTCCGAATGCATCTTGATTCTCTCTCGAATCGATTCTAAGCTTAGTTTTTAACAGCAGATGGCACTACGTGCTTTAGAAACAGCCGTACTCTGCGTGCTTCCAGCTCCTTACACACATACCACTTGAACATAAAATAATCATTCATAAAGTTCGAAAAGGTTGAAGCGAATTACAAGTGTTCACAGTTTTTCCATTAATCTTGCATCATAAAACCATAAAAGTTTAACTGTTCAGGACAAACAAGGGACTCATGAACAACTATCACTAAACAAAAAAAACAGCTCATTGAGGTAACCACACAGTATTTAGAATCTAAACTTTTGAACGGGGTCATTTTTATCAATTCAACTATTGTTTTCTCTTGTGGACAATATGTAAACATATTTTATGTGAAATATCTTATTCAGGTCAGTACCAAATAAACAATAACACGCATTTTGTATGATCCCTCTTATTTTGGTTCAATAATTAACATTTTGCACATTCTGCAAGGGGGATGTTAACTTTTGACCTCAACTGTATATTTTCAGATTGTTTATTTGCAGTTACATCCTAAAACAGACACAGATCCTCAGTGAATCAACGAGTCATATTACATTCGCAGAGCATGGTCAACATTACTAATTTATAATTACAGATAAAAAAACTCCTTCCTCACATCCTTTGTGTTTCTTAGCAGGAATTCATGGAAGGACTGCAGGCAGCTGCGGTAACTCAAATTGGTGGCAACTTCTCTGTATTTGGCAGTCTTTGCTGTGCATCACCCCTCCCCCAACGTATAACTTAAAATAATAAAAAACAAATAATCAAAACCCCCAGTATTTTAATCTTTTCACATTCTTTCTTACCTGCCTCACAGTCACACTGATGGCCCGTTAGGGGAGGCCCTTTGTCTCTCAGGTGTGAATCAGAGATATTCATGGCCATTGTCTCTCCTTCACATACAGCCTTTCTAACACAATCATGTCTTACAAAAGGTAAATCAATATATTGTTTTCTGTGAATGAGTGAACAGGGTGATTTTCACATAATTTTGTAGCAAAGACTCTAGTCTACCACATCCGGTTCTCAAAAGTCTTGTGAACAATTGTTCTGTATGTGTTTTATGGCCTTATTCCAAAGACACTAACAATGCACAAACTTGAATTACAGTGAATACAGTCTTTAACCATTAAGATGTTTCTGAAAAAAGCACCAATGTCAGGGCAAGTCTAAACTTCTCCAGATCTCAGAGGGTTAATGTTATGCTGCCTGGTTATTAGCTAGCAGCTCAAATTACAAATAGTTTGAATTGCATAAATTGTTGTGTGCTGGGTTATTTGCCCAGTTTAAGAACTACTTGTGTGTTAATAATAGTTATAAAAGTTCAGTAACCATTAGTCAGAAGTGTATGCAATTAACAATTCATAATGTTGTCTACATTGTGCAGCCACTTGTATGCAGGTATGACTCTTTTTTTCACACCATGTGCATAATTGAAACCTTTTGCTTGTTCTTTAAGGCTGAATAATTCCAAATGAACTAATTTTGACAAGAAAATACAACAAACAACATCATTTAGAAGTAGCGCATCAATTTTATGTGGTAAAAGACTTGCTTTTTCTCTCTTACCTGTGAGGAAATAAAGAGTGATCTCAGCAGAGAGACAGTGAGTCTGGGTTTTTAAATGCATAGATTGTGTGAATGGCCACATATGTGAGTGCAGTGTTACTGAATTAATGTTTTACATTGATGTGCAGTGATCTTTGTGTCTATGCTGTTATATAATGATTTACAAAGAGACAACACTTAGGCTATGGTCTCTTCAAAGATTGAAGTTGGAGGTGAAGTAGTATATTAGTGAAAAACACAAACTCAGTAACTGATTTATTGTTGATTTTGCCAGATCTGCTTCAACCACACAGAAACATTCAGTGAAGCTCCTCCCACAACAGGCACACCTTATCAGTGAAGCTCCTCCCACAACAATCACACCTTCAGTGAAGCTTCTCCCACAACAATCACATCTTCAGTGAGCTCCTCCCACTGCAGTTCATCAATAAATGCTGGAATATTCCCATCAGTCTACAAGTGAAGACGAGCATCAAAGCATCAGGAAGAAGGAATCTGCAGGAGACAGGTTTGTTTATGAAAGGACAGAGAGCAAAACATGAGAGATCAGAACCCTGCAGAATGAATGGGAAACACCACTGAAGAACAAACAGGTTGGTGTTTATTCTTCATCCTTCATCAATGAGACTGAAGAACAGTAAGAATATAAAGCTTCAAGCAGTTTTAGATTTGTTGCAGTAGGATAAATTGTAAAAGCTGTGCAATAATTTAGCTGAAGCAGCAAATGACAAAGGCACTTTTTATAAACTGGGTACATTTTTATTTATTTATTTTTCAACATAATTCATTTATGTTAGATAATTGTGTAGTTGATCAAGCATATTTATTGTCACTACAGAAACATATCACTAAATTGTGCCTCTATTGTTTAAAAATGTTTAATAATTATTATAATTATTAAGTAATAGTTACAATAATACATATAATAATACAGCAGGGCTCACTTTCATGTCCTTAATTTCACATTTCTTTCTTTCACATTTCAGTTTTTAAAAAAACAATTAAATTTTTTTTTCCAGAGTTGATTGAACAAAACGAGGATGATGAAGAACTGAATGAAGAGGAGAAAAATCACATCAAAACTGGAGAAAAACCTTTGAGTTGCTCTCAAACCAAAGAGAAAGATTTAAAGAAAAGAAAAGTCAAGAAATCTTTCACCTGCACTCAGTGTGGAAAGAGTTTGACATTCAAACAAAATCTTGAGCGTCACATGAGAGTTCACTGGAGAGAAACCATACAATTGTGATCAGTGTGGGAAGAGCTTCAGACAATCAGCACACCTTAAGGAACACATGAACATCCACACTGGAGAGAAACTGCATGAATGTGATCAATGTGGAAAAACATTTTTGTGGGCTTCAAGCCTGAAGAGTCACCTGAAAGTTCATACAAAGGAGAAACCACATTCATGTTCTTTCTGTGGAAAGAGTTTTTCACATCTGCACAGTTTAAAAGTTCATCAGAAGATACACACTGGTGTGAGAGAATATATGTGCTTTGAGTGTGAAAAGACTTTTATTACAGCTCAACAATTGAAACGGCACGAGAGGATCCACACTGGAGAGAAACCGTATCACTGCACTGCATGTGGGAAGTGTTTCAGTCATTCGTCTTCTCTACACAGTCATACAGAAAAGATTCACAGTCAGTAGATCATCTTCAGATGCAGCACTTTCAGGACTGACTTCTCATCCTCACCAAACGTGACACAATAATGCGTCAAGCAATAAAATCTCTTCTGTATAAATCTGTCCTAACAAAGAAACATCATCTTAAGTCCCAGTGAACAAAGTTCATCTTCAAGACCAGCAGTTTATACTGTAACGTGTTTGTGGGGTTCATGCCAGAAATCACATTCATGTTTTTTCTGTGGAAAGTTTTTCACAACTGCAGAGTTTAAAAGTTCATCAGAAGATACACACTGGTGTGAGAGATCATATGTGCTTTGAGTGTGAGAAGACTTTTATTACAGCTGAAGATCTGAAGCGGCTCCAGAGGATCCACACTGGAGAGAAACCTTACAGCTTCATCTGTCAGATTCAGATCAACTCAAAGATGGAGTTCCTCCTCAAACAACAATATCCAAACGTTTTATTCTTGTAAATAATGTTGCTTCATGATATTAATTATACCCTTGTGTTTTCTTATGAGTTTCATTCTTGTAGTTTGGTTACTCTTTATATGAAGTAAATAATGTTGCTTCAGGAAGCTGAAGAAGAGGCTGTAACACTTTTGAACTGACATTTATTTGTAATTTGTTCTTCATAGTTGTTTTTAAAAGACATACTGTACGATCCTCCTTTGCTTCTCTTGTGGTACCAGAACCCGGTAGAGTCTGTCTGGGTGTGTTTTTGCTATTCGCAGTTCAGAAGAGAGATCTCTCTCGTGCTTTACGTCTGTGCGATTAATCTAATTTCATTTGTGATTTTTGAGTTGGGCTTCCAATGATAATGAAAAGAAGATATTTGAGGTAAAGTGATTATCGTGCTGCATTCCGTCTACCTTTCCTTCACAGAGCTTTTGTTCTTCTCTTAAAGTCCAAACATAACATCGTAGATCTCAGAGTGAATCAGACCGTGATAACGTGACCAGAACTGACACTGACCAGAAGTCCACATTTAGGACTGTAAAATCAGACATATTTTCATGTGATATTTTATCTTATTTAAACATAATCATGATACTGTAGCCCAGTTGTTCTCAACCCGCGGCCCGTCACGAATTCAAATGCGGCCCACCATGAACACAATTAAAAAAATTATTTTCAGTTTTACAATTCATTTTAGTTTATACATTAATTAAAAATGTGCTAAACAAATATAAGCTGTAATGTTTTTGTTATGTAAAATAATTTAGTTTTTCATATATTATTTTCAGACATGAGCAGACCTGTACTCAGGTAATTAACGTTACGCATTTAACGAACACTTACAAGCATGCACTTTGGCAGAATTCAAAAAGTTTTTTTTTCCCCCCCAAAAAACAAAACAAATTAAATAGTCATCAGCAGCCATTAGTTCGGTGACATTGAGCATCAGAATGGACACATTTGTTATTAAGAGAGAAAAACGAAATGTGGAAAATGCCAGCGAAGGAAGGCATATAAACAAGAGTCGCAGCAGTGAAGGTAGGAGAGTGCTTTCAGTTTGCCCCGCCACTCACTTGAAGATGTTCAGGCTAGAGCCCTGCACGGGCCTCAAATATAGGCCCTAGCCGGCCCTTGTCCGACAGCTTATCAGAATTACCGGCCCGAGCCCGTCTTTTTTTCCTTACTACAGCTTACTACTGTTTCAGCTATATTAAAATACTTCAGTTTTGTATGTAATGGCAAAGTAATTATATTTCATTTAGTTTTTTATTAAGTTAATTTAGAAAAACGTTTGGAGCATTTTTTGGTCGTTAAATATAAGTTTTAGTTTTTTAAAGTAACGACCAAGCGGCCAGCGGCAGACAGTGAGCCTATGTTTGATAAATTCAGCCTTCTCAAATCATCACGACTTGCCTAAAATAAAATCTATAGATATAAAACAGTTCAAGCATATAACAATGTTTCAACATTAAAGCTAGATAAATGTGTGGTGTGTCCAATAGTTTGTGCGGAGAGTGGAAGCTAAAGCACACTTTTGCAGGAAATGGAGGCGCCAGCGCGATCACTTGCGTTTTTTTTTCAGTGGATAAGCAGTCATTTTTGCTCATAAAGGTAAGAGTAATGCATCATTCGTAACTGTAAAGGGTCTACTTTTATTTGTGTGCACTCACAATATCAACAAAACGTTGTGCTTTTATAAAATAAAGAAAACAAACACGATACGCTTTCTGCCGTCTCGTCTCGAACAGGAGCGAATACATGCCTCACAGACATGATAAATACATCTATAGAAAGCTTAAATACTGCTTAACGGAAATAAAAAAACAGAACAAAAAATCTTTTCAGTATAATCATAATTCGTAAAGATGCACTTCTGTCTAAAGGCAGGATCGACAACTTCATCCTTGCGACACCGACTCAGAAAACACACTTCCCAGCAAGCAATAGCCGTCATTTCAATGTCTCGGTTAAGTATAGACCCGATATAGTCCGGCTATGTGTAACCCACCTCTAGCCCAAATAACCTTAAATTTGGTTTCATGTCGTTTTTTGCCAAAATAACTTGTGAGATGTATGATATTCCATCATGTAAGCAAAGTCAACAGCGTTTACAGGGTGTTTGGTTTCATTTCTTTGACATGTTCAATATGTAGCCTGTGCGTAGTTTATTAGTACATAATTCAAATATCTCCTTACTATTTCCCCCTGACACATTCATGGTAATTACTTTAGCCGGTGCTTTGCGGCAAGCTTTAGCCTATTGTGTGCATTTGAACGCAGAACTGTTCAGCTGCGCTGACGGCACACATGTTGCTATTGCTGGACACTAAACACCGTCGAGCCGCTCTTACAGTCGCAGCAGCACAGTCTCCTGTTGTTTCCACCAGCGTGCAAATTATTATTTTTTTCATCACTAATTGATGGATGTCTAAAATATAAAAATAGGAGTTGCTGTTACTCCTTTCGAGCCGAATTTCACAAAATTGGTCCGCTCCCGACAGCATCAGGTGTTTTATTAATGGTGAGTATAATTTATTTATTTATTTCGATGAATGTAATCGATTAGATATCGTAATATTTAGGCTATAATAGGCTATTATAAATCTGGTTGGTTTGTATTGGTGACATAATATGTAAAATGCGTGCGGCCGCGAGACTTGCACTTGGACCATAGTGCGGCCCAGTGGAAAAAAAGGTGGAGAACCACTGTTTTAAACCGATGCATCGCATAGTTAACTTTTTATGCCAATGCACCGAGCTAATCAGGGAATCTTCCCATATATATTGGTGTTAACAGACTTAAGCAAACAACACGATCAGCTATTGTTGTGACATCACAAGATGTAGGTTAGTATCAAATTTGTAAAATTATATTTCTGTATTTATTCTGTCATTTTTTATTCTTACATTGTTTATATTTGGTGTCTTTTAATTGTGTTGTTTTTTTCCCCACATTTGTTTCTATATTTCTTTCCCTGTATATTAAAAAAAGATAAATGTAGGAATTTAAATACGTGGATGAAATTCTTAGAAAATAAAAAGGGATACAGCTTGTGAATTAGTATAAAACGCTGTGATTAATTGACTAAAAATCTACTTTACAAGATGGATAGATAGGTGAACATAAAGAGTTTAATAGTAGACAACAATCACACCTTCAATGAAGCTCCTCCCA
The DNA here is from genome assembly GCA_018155175.1 of Sinocyclocheilus anophthalmus. Classification (NCBI taxonomy): domain Eukaryota; kingdom Metazoa; phylum Chordata; class Actinopteri; order Cypriniformes; family Cyprinidae; genus Sinocyclocheilus; species Sinocyclocheilus anophthalmus. The sequence goes on from JADLZN010010121.1 coordinate 12,461, forward strand.
CTGCAGTTCAGCAATAAATGCTGCAATTTTAGAGCATCAAAGATCAGGAAGAATTGACAAACTGCAGAGACAGGTTTATGAAGGCAGATACGAGTAGAGAGAAATGAGGAGATCCAGAAACCCGGCAGAAGAAACACATGAAGAACAAACAGGTTGGAGTTTATTCTTCATCCTTCATCAATGAGACTGAGGAACAATAGGAATATAAAGCTTCAAGCAGTTCATCAGATGACATAAGATCACATTTCCACTTTATTGAGCAATGGTGTCAATTGAGCTGTGCGCCAACTAGCATAGTTTCACACGTGACTGATTTGTATTCAGAGTGCAGTGGTAATATAGGCATTTTAAAATAATATTAAAAATGCACATACTAAAAATTAAACAAAGTTAAACCTGTTTTACAGTTTCTGTTCATAAGTTGCTTTTCTTTGGTAACTGGGTTGATGAATGCAGCACTACAATAGATTGAGATCATTTTTCCAATTGATGTCATTTACTGGATGTTGCCAGGAAACACTATTTTGAGTGTATTAACAGTGTTGAGTGAAAAATGTAGGACAGCTAATACATTTTCGTTTTAAAATAAGTTATTAGTCAAATAAATATCCATCTAAGCGACTGCATCAGAACTGTTGCACTAAATATAGTTTATTATAGTTAATAAATAGTCTATTGATGTTAATATTATGTTAGATAATTGTGGAATCGATTAAACATTGAATAGTTTTTGCGACAGAAACATTGTAATTGTATTGTTCATGGAAAATATTTTTTAAAAATGCATCAAAATGATCATAACTTTGTGTAGCCTCTACTTTCAGGATTACTTTTATGACCTTTCACTTCACATTTCTCTTGTTTATTTTTAAAGATATATTTATAATGTATTTGTTGTTCATTTTCATTTCAGACCTGATGGAGAACGAAACACTCGATACAACACGAAGCATCTCTTTTACTGAAAAGAAGAGATAAGAAAAGTTTAATCTGCACTCAGTGTGGAAAGAGTTTGATATGTGAGAAGAGTATTAAGAGACACATTATGATCCACACTGGAGAGAAACCGTTGAGATGTGATCAGTGCGGGAAGAGTTTCAGACAATCAGCACACCTTAATAGACACATGATTATCCACACTGGAGAGAGACTGCACAAATAAGATCAGTGCGGACAGAGTTTTGCGTGCAGACAGAGTCTCAAGGTTCACATGAGGTTTCACACTGGAGAAAAAACATTCACTTGTGATCAGTGCGGGAAGATTTTCACACAATCATCACACCTTAAGATGCACATGAACATCCACACTGGAGAGAAACTGCATGAATGTTATCAATGTGGAAAAACATTTTTGTGGGCTTTAAGCCTGAAGAATCACCTGAAAGTTCATTCGAAGGAGAAACCACATTCATGTTCATTATGTGGAAAGAGTTTTTCACTGCTGAAATTGTTAAAAGAGCATCAGAAGATACACACTGGTGTGAGAGATCATGAGTGCTTTGACTGTGGGAAAGTTTATTGCTACAAATCTGAAAACACACGAGAGGGTTCACACTGGAGAGAAACCTTACAAGTGTTCACACTGTGACAAGAGATTCAGTCAGCCAATACATCTGAAAACACACGAGAGGATCCACACTGAAGAGAAACCTTACAAGTGTTCACACTGCGATAAGATTCTGCCATTCGCACAACTGAAAACACATGAGAGGATACACACTGGAGAGAAACCTTACAAGTGTTTACACTGCGACAAGAGATTCAGTCAGTCATCACAACTGAAAACACATGAGAGGATACACACTGCAGAGAAACCTTACAAGTGTTTACACTGTGATGAGAGATTCAGTCAGTCAGCACAACTGAAATCACATGAGAGGATACACACTGGAGAGAAACAGTACAAGTGTTTACACTGCGATGAGAGATTCAGCCATTCAGCACAACTGAAAACACATGAGAGGATACACACTGGAGAGAAACCGTGTCAATCACAATACGCAGATCATCTTCAGATGATCCACACCAAACGTGACACAATAATGCATTGAGCAATAAAACTCCTTCTGTATAAATCAGTCCTAATCAGCCGTAACAAACAGCAGGAAAAAAAAACGTCATCTTTGGTTTTCACTGAGAAAGACTTCAGTGAACAACAACTCAGCTCAAAGATGTTGATGCTTTTTACTGTTAAATTTTCTAGAAGTTTTTTAGTTTTTTCTTATTCATGATTCTGAAGAAGAGCCTATAACCCTTTTAAGAGAAACTGAAATCAAATTTTTCCTTTGGTATCTTGTCTTTTGCGGTTTGTACTTTGATCTTAACACCTTTAACCTTGTTAATTATTATTCTCAGGTTAGGTAAAGTAAGTCGAGTCTGGCCTAAATTATAAGCATTCTTATTATATTATAAGTCAGAGGACTCCTTTGTGGTTTGTTCTTATTCAGAGTCTTAAAACACTATAAATCAAAGCCTTGGTTGTCAGTTTTTGTAATGGATTCAATTTCTTTAAATTTGTTGCATTTCTTTTTATAATAAACAAAATGTAAAGGCATGAGTTGTCTCTGTAAAGTTGCTTTGCAACGATTTGTATCATGGAAAGTGCTATACAAATAAACTTGAATTTAATTGAATTGTCTGTACCGTTTCTGTCATTATGTGGCAAACAATGAATTTGCATGTTAAATGTTAATCGTATAAATATACATTTTGTGCATTTCTTTAACATTTTTTTTCCAAAGGTTAAATTTGTTTGTCATCGTGTAGTGTTAGATGGGTTTTGTATGGAAGCCCGTTTCCGCCACAGTTGAGAAAAAATATAGTTCTGTAAGTCATAATAATGAGAAACTTTCTCGTAATAATGACTTAGTATCTCGTTATATTGAGAAACTTTCTCGTAATAATGACTTAGTTTCTCGTTATATTGAGAAACTTTCTCGTAATAATGACTTAGTTTCTCGTAATAATGACTTAGTTTCTCCGTATAAATGAAGGGCAGGTGAGGACAGTCTTAAAGTAATCAAGTATTACGCATGAAAAGAAAGGACAAGGCCGTCAATTCACAGGGCCCCAGGGAGCGATTCCAGGCCTTTTCTTTTAAATCCATGAGTTCACCTTTATTCTATGAGTGGGAATATGCATATTGAACGGTCTGCAATCTTGGCGGCCCATCAAAAAATTTAATAGGCTCCTCAGAGAAAAGACAGTCACCTTGACAGTTGCTATTATTCAAATGTAAACAATAATGAGAGAAAGATAGCTCGGGACACCTTCCCCCATTCCTAAACTCGTCCTTGATGGTTAATAATGTTAGAGTTCAGGCAGCTGAATATACAGTGCTTTTCAATTGCAGTGCAATAGATAAAAAAAACCCCTCAGTGAGAAAGTTTTCCAACCGCACGGCCTGCGCTACACGGTTATGTGACACTCCACTTCTCCAAAGCAGACAGCAGGATCAAGCAGCGCAGGCTAACCACAGATCCCATTGACTCAGCAGTCTAACACACACACAAAAACACATCCACTCCCTTAATAAGAACAAGGGCAGTCTATCTCGAGTGAGTTTGGAAGGGAGCATGTTGGGACACGGCTGGTGTGGTTAGAGAGGGACGTCAGCGGGCCCGGATCCAGCAGAAATAGCACCGTACTGCGGCTTCCTTCACCCTGGACCTCCATCATCACCTGGCAGATGGAGAAGCATTAAAACCATGATCAATACACAACACAGACTGCAGCAGCTGAGCCCATGCCTGGAATCTATCACGGCCTTTGCTTGCCTACAGTCCCATTGTGCCAGACAGCAGGAGCCCTGAGACATTTAGGATCAGCTTCCATCTGTCTCTGCTTGTAGACATTGCGTGTCAGAAGGCAAAACTCATCCAGGAATAGCACTTCTCCAAAATTAATCATTCTGAATATGCTTAAAGGGATTTCATATTTATGTTTCATACTTTATGCCACATGCATAAGCAAAGCAGTAGTGCAATGCAACAGAAAACCAAAACAGAACTCCAGGTTACACAGAAAATGATGTCTGTTGTATTTCTTTTAATATTTTTTCAATACATTAATTTTATTTAAAAACAATTATTGTTGGAATAATTATGTTTTTTTTTTTTTGAAAATAATCATCTAAATATTGTTTATAGTTTTCAGTCTGTAATAGTTATATCAGTTTATATTGATTTCATTTTTTCATTTCATAATGATCTTATGTTTAGAATAGATTATTGTCAGATTTTTATTTTATGTTTAATTTATGCTTAGTTAATTTTCATTTTAATTATACATTATAGTTAATGATGTAATTGTTTGTGTTAAAGAAGTTTTACTTTTAGTAATTATGTGTTTTGTGTTAATGCTGAATTATTTCACATACAATTTTAAAGGAATTCTTAATATTAATAAGTGTTTTTATTTTATTTAATTAATGTTTTATACCTGTTTTAGTTCTTTAAATTTCTTGTAATAAATATTTTTAATTAATGTTTATTTCATGATTTAATTTAATCTATTTATATTTAATGTAAGTAATCGCTTTGTTTCATAATAAATTTTTAATTTAATGCTTATTTAATTATTTATTTGAATACTAGATGATATTGTTTTATGTAATTATTCATTTTAGTCATTATCATTTTTATACATTTTATTAGTTAGTTAGTTTAACGCTTATTTATCATTTTTTAATGATTGCTTATCCAGCAGTTCCCTTCATGTAGAATAAAATCACCTCTAGACCATAAAAAAAATAACTGCATGCTTATCAAAAGTTGGGGGGGGGGAATCTAAAAATTTTCAATTCTCTGAAAGGATGTATTAATCTGAAAGATTATCTTAACCGTGACCATATTATATTATTATTATGTTAAAATAATTACACAGAGAGAGCTGTGTTACAAAAGGCATGGTACATATGTCTAGTTATTTCAGACTTTTCTATAAGGAAAATGCTTGCTCAGCATAGCCAGGATCCTCTGTAACTCCTGCCCCACAGTGTACAGATTTGCACATGCATGCACACACACACACAGCACATCACTGCTGCAATCTGCTACAAGTCACCTGTTATGGCAGCATAATTACTTGCTGCTGTGCCAGGGCCTCATATGAGACTCCTCTCAGTGTCGTTATGAGACAGGTGGCTGAGATAACCATGACTCTGTCACTCTGACTGACTCAATCTCACACCTGCATTAAATGTGGGAACAGCAGTCCAGGGAAGCCATCGCATCAGCATAACACAACAGGAAAAGAAGCCCCGCTGAATGGGATCTCACTGCTGGGGTCAAGGGAACTCTACTTAAAAAACAGCATGCCATTTCTTTCTATGATTAAGGCCAAACCACTCAAATATTGACCAGGAGGACGGCAGCATAATGGATAACATTGCTGACCCCAGTATGACCTGCACAAAAAGTCATTAGTAGCATGGCTGTCATTGTTCTTTACTTCAAATAATGAAGTAACATATTTGGTAATATTTCTTTTG